>KV751351.1:4284138-4295213 GCA_001698575.1 Mola mola
CGAGCCGCGCGCCGCCATCCACCGGGTCCTGCGCGAGGCCGGAGACGAGCTTGAGAGACTGTACGCGCCCGACTTCACGGAGATGTCGCGGCAGCTCTATCTTACCTCCAGCACGGCGCAGGGGAGGTTCGCCGAGGTGATAGACGAACTGTTCCGGGACGGGGTGAACTGGGGCCGGATTATCGCGTTCTTCGAGTTTGGGGGCGCGGTGTGCGCGGAGTGCGCGTCGAAGGAGGAGATGAGTCCGCAGGTGGACAACATCGCGGAGTGGATGACGGAGTATTTAAACGGGCCCCTGAACAGCTGGATACAAGATAACGGGGGATGGGTAGGTTCTGTGTCATTGGGGGCTTTGCCGTTGTGTGTCACAGGGACGCAGGAGTCTGAGGAGCTTCAGTAAATTCACCCAGCGTTTATATTAAGGCGGGACGCTCCGATATGCTTTCATATGAAATAATAAGGGAACTGCAGCTGTAGTTGATGGGTAACAGAGACCCATTACGCACCACAGGGCCAGTGCTTGAGGCGGCCTGACTCTCTGCTCTGATTGGACGCCGGCTGTGGCTGTTAACCTCGGCTGGCCAATCAGACGGCGAGCTGCGTCACACCTCCTGACGCTGGACATATAAACGCCTCCCTGTTAACTGCAGAGCCCGTCAGGAGTGTGAGGCGGTCACGCTGCTGTCACAGAGGAGGAGGCTGTGCAATGTTTTCCATTTTGAGTTTTCAGAAACAGTGGTTTGTGCACTTGGCAGATCTTAATGGCCATTTCCGCCTGTTTATCAGGCACAGTGCTCTGTGTGATGCATTCAGGCTCTGGTTTCAGCAGAAAGCAAGAGGCCAGACGCGTGTCAGCAAACAGGCCTCTGGGGATGTTGGAAACTGCTGTTCCCTGCACATCTTAGTGACTTCAGGTCATGACGAAGAGAGTCGCGCACTTGTGTGTCTCTACCTGCCGACACACATTCGCAGAGAAATGAAATAAAGAGAGTTGAATCTGCAGCCACCTCCAACATCTATTACAGATCTATCTGCCACGAATTAGCCTCTAATTAGCAGAGGAGCTCTTAATGAGAACACAACATTTGTGTTTGCTGGGTTATCTTAGCCGGAAGCTATCAGAGCAGGGCTTGTGTGTATATGGATGCACGGTGGGGGTCATCAATGATTCATGTTGATCGTTTCATGTCAAAGGGAAGGACCGTTTTAACATTCCCCTTGAGTCTGCCTTGCGCCCTGGGGCGGGCAGGTTGTGCCAGATATCAAAGGCAGGGAAGAGGGAGGGCCGCTGCGCGAACACAGAGCCCCAATCTGCCGCCACCGTGTTCAGTGCTGTCTATAGGTTGGAACTTTGCACACACCTGTGCCTCGAAGCTCGTGCACACCGGGCTGCTTGAGGTCTCTGCAGCCTGTGGCCACTGCACGATAATGAAGGTCATCACAGTCAGCGTCTCGCAGCCTGGCAGAGATGGCTGCAGCTCTGCAGCTCCGCACCCACCGTAGAGTCAGACGGCAGTCAGACAGATTCATTTTGTATTGTTTTAAAGCATAGATTTTCCATTTTGGGCAGTTGTTTGGTGGGTGGGTTCTGGCGTCAGCACGGAGGGAAACGAGGCTCTATAACTATCCGAGACATCACAGAGGGGACTCTAGCAGATGCCGGTGTTGATTTATGTAATCATTTGAATGCCTTTCTGGTGGGGAATTTCCTGAGGTGTGTCTTCGTGTTTCAGTCACTACACATTTAATAACTGACACTTCAGACAGAGTTTTGTGAGCTCAAGGCTGTATTTCGGGATTTCAGCTTATCAGCTTATCAGCTTATTATATTTCAGCTTCATTACTGCCAAGCTTTTCTTTTTTAATATACCCCTCTATAGAGGCTCCTACGTAGCAATGAGGGTTGGGACGTTTCTCTGGTGGAGTAAAAGTTGAGTGCTCTGATTTCTGCCTGAATTGTGAATCCAAATCCCAAGTTTCTTTAAGACTTAAGACTCACTTTAAGACTAGTCAAATATTTACATAATCACTCTAAAAGCCAGTTTAATACACATCATGGCCACATTTATTTTCACTCATTTGCTTGAATACATTCCCAGAAACAGTGAGGGCATGACCTTGCTGACCTGAGTGGTAGCTGCAGCCATGAGAATGGATATAATCTGTTGTAGTGTGAAAGTTTTGACTGGAATGTGATGTGTGGAGCACTCTGGCATTAAAGTGTCTATTCTGTTCATTTTGGGGCTGTTTGGAGGGCATCCCGTCATTCAGGGAATAAGCTAAAACATTATTTATGTTTCTCTCACTGCATTCTTCCGATGCGTAACATCGTCTACCACCAAAACATTGAATAAACACGGTTGTATGTGTGCCTGTTTGGACAGGTTGTGTTTATCGTCACTCACACTGTCCATTGTGTGATTGTGTTTGTTGGTGAGTCTTGTGTTTTTCATCGCCTGAAAAACAAAAGTGGGAGCTACTCAGCCTATCACTAACATTCTGACATGTGAGGCCGGTATGGAAGCGGCGTTCTATCAGCCGCCCTCTGCTTCCTGTTGTGTTTGAGACAATTTGAGCCCAAAATAGGTGTACTCGCTAATCACTGTTGAGTCTTTGGATCAGGCCAAATCTACTTTTAGTTTAACTAAACCATCTGCCTTTTAGAAATAACACAACAGTAAGTGTATTTGCACAACCTAAGTGCGGGTGAAATGGCTCCCCTCCTGCAGTCGTTACTACCCACACTGGTGGGACGTAAAACACCGTCCCTTCCTGGTCCTCCACGCTCAGGACAACTGCATTCAGGCGGCCGCTTCACCCACACGTGGTGCACCTGTGTTTATTTACACGCCCCTGCAGTAAATGCCAAAGCCTTGAACAAAGTGGCAAACAGTGTCCGACTTCTGAAAATACATGCTTGACCTCAGACATTTAACTGGCTGAGGGGGCGGCACGAAAAGAAATGTGCTGCAAGAGAAAAACAGCAATTTCACAACTTTCTCAAGCGAGGACAGATTTAGATAAGATACGGAAAAATATATATTTTTTTGGAACAAACTGAAATATATCAGCAACCATTTGATAATTGCCTATGACATTTCGCGCTGGCAGTTATGGTCCCCAGATTATTAATCGCACTTTACAAGCTTTACTTGGCGATCTCCTTCTACTCTAGAGCCTCCATTATGTCAAAATCTTAATCTGTCCTTGGTTCATACCTGCAAAACCAAAAACAGTTCTGTCAACTTCAGCTGTGTTTACAGCCAATTATCAGATGCTAACATGCAACCACTTTACACCAAGATGGCCACCATGGAAAACGTACTGGTTAGACATCAGCATGAAGGCATTAGCAGTTAGTTCTGTGCACCCTCACAGACTCGCCATCAGTGCTCTTGAAAGACAAGCGGAAAGAGTTTTAGCTCATTAAAACCATTTTGAAGTCTCAAACAGAAAGATCAGGTGTTTGCAGTGTATGTTACAGGTGTGTGTGTGTGTGTGTGTGTGTGAGTAGAAACAGTCTAAATTTGCCTGGGTGGGCCCATCCTGTGGGGGATTCCCTGAGCACAGTGTGCTCATGGAAGGGTGGGACCTGTGTGTTGATAAAGAGCTGCAGGCGTCTGGCTGCGCTCCCCCTCTTCCTTGTTGAGCTTGAGTGGATCTGGGACGGCGAGGAAGTCATTAATCTCTATATAGCTGACATTTCTGTGGCGTAGAGGAGGGGAAAAAAATGGAGGTGCACACAGGCACATATGAGAAATTCAAAAACAATCCAGATGAGATCTCACTTACATCCAATTTGTGTCTTCTGGATTTAAGTCGATCTGTTGAGCGCGACATGATACTGTGGAGGTGTTGGGCAAGTGTTTATGGCTTTCGTCTGACTTTGAACTGTTCTCTCAACAAAAACAATTGTGTATTGACAGTGAAATGTAAGCATGCTTGAGGATCTCTTTATACTGTGTAATGAGTGCTATAAGTCATGATTTATCCATCTGTTTTCAGCCTCTCTACATACCATCGCAGTGAGTTGCGTTCCTGTTTTTGTCCATTTTTAGCTGTTTTTCAGTCACAAAATGGGTGTGCAAGTTGAATTTGGCTCCCTTGTTGCCAGCAATCAGAACAATTACTCATGCAAATAGCATTTTGGGTTTCTACCCTTAAGTTGAAAACAGAAAAATATAACTATACCATTTCATTTATTCCGACAACAGTACTTTCTCTTGATGCAGACTCGCAGCTCTGTAATGGAGTCTGCACACCACAAAAGAGCTCAGTGTGGTAGGCGAAGAGAGACGCAGCCAAGATTTTCCCCCCGTGCTGTACCCCTTTTGCTGCGAAGGCCTCGGCTGCTCGCCATCTGCCACTGTGTTTACACCCATCAGCCCAGCAACTGTACTCTCAGAAACATTTCCTACAGACGCAGGCGGCTCCTCTCTGGGCTGTAACTCTGAATCAGGGTGACATTAATACTTTGTTTCCGGACCCAGCTTGAAGAGAGTTTTTCTGCTATCCTGATCTCTGAGATGCTCAAAGCACTCGGTTCTTGCTCCAAACCTTCATTAGTGCATGTAGAAATCAAACCTTTTTACAGTTTATGTAGTGCAGGCTAAGGGACAGTAAATAGACTTTGGTCAGTTTTAATGCCTCAGACATACATGGCCGGAGGCATTCGCTCATTTCCATTCTCATGACCGTGACATCTCAGGATTTTGAGGGAATGTTTTAAATTTGGCACAGCTGTCCACTTGGACTCAAGGATATAAAGAGTCTAATTTGATATTTAAAGGTCAATGAGATCTCATGGACCTTAGTCTTAGTCATAACTCAAGAATTTATATGCTAATTCAAAATTAATTTAGCACAGATGTCTAGCAGAGTAAAATGAAAAAGCGATGACATTTTATATCCGTAAGATCAAATATCAACCTCACTGTGACATCACAAATTGATGCAAATTCTGGCCATGATTAAAAGTCATCACCCACCTCCATTGTGTGCGGACTGTCAAGATCTACGTGATTTTGTAGCCCCTTTTTGCAGCCACATTAAGCATTGCAGCAGTCCACGGAAAGCTCTTTGGTTTTACAGATACTGATCTTCAGATCATGATTGTTGCACCATAACTCTGTCAGTCGCCGCATTTATTAGTTTCCTGAAGACAGAACAACATACTCTTTCTCCTAATACTAAATTCACCAAAGCAAATGATATTTATCGTGCACGTGGCCAGACATCCAGCTTGATCTCTCCCCAGCCTGACATGACACTCCCTGCCCTTATGCCATGTTTACACCATTTCCAAGCAGTCCGCGCATGCCAAGCATTTCAAGAGCACGCCAGAGATGTGCACCTTTGTTGTGGCTGGAAATGACATTGACGATTAGCGCACAAACACACCTCTGTTTCTGGAACTTGTGCTTTTTGAGTCTGGGGCCTATTTCCAGGACCTGAACACTCATCCAAGACCCTCCAACTCATCCCATGAGCTAGTTTCTGGGCTTCCTTGGGAGGAGTGTCTGCTGGGGAAATAAAACAACTGTAAATAAATAGTGGAGACGCCCAGGTTGGGTGTTGCTTTCCCGAGTGGCCTTTGAGGGGTGGGGCTGATTTTGTTGCTGGATGATCATGTCAGCTGAGCCTGGTTCGTTCAGGAAGCACTGCAGGCTGTTTGTTCGCTGACGTGTGTGTGTGGTTTTTATTTGTTTATTTTGTCCCCCAAATGTAGGCCTCTGGGCCTGGCCTATATGCATATGCTATATGATTGCAATTCCTCTTTACTTATTCATTTTTTGCTTAATTCAGTTATCACCTCAACTTGCTTTATTTCCTTCTTCATGAGGGGACGCGTGCTGGACCAGTTTAAAAGCTCTGCTACCCCAGTCAGAACACACGCTGATGAATAATATATGGAAAAGATAAAGTCAGGCACTAAATGGATGCCCCTAATGTAGTACTCCAATGGCTGTCTGCGCTCTGTAGAGAAAGTACCTCTTCTTTTTCCGGTCTTTCTCTTCATCCTCATTGTCTACGCACATACACGTGCCCAGATCCTTCAAATAACACACACTAATACCCTGGAACCTGTCTCTCAGTGTCAGGTAACGTTCTTGATTCCTGAAAATTGCAGGGACACGTGAGAGGCCGCTAAATATAGAAGCGTTGCCATCGCCGCTCCCATGTGGTCCTTTAATTGTCATGCATGAATTCCTGGGCTGTTTGCTTCCGCGCAGTCCGTCAGTGTGTTCACGTCACAAACACGCTGCTAATCTGCATGAGAAAAAAAAAGTCCTAAAGAACGACTGGAAACGGTGGGTAATCGGTGGAATTTTCCACCTTTCCTGTCATGGGGGGAGATGGATAATGAGGAGCCCACTGAGACACCAGTTGACTTTGCCGTCGGGCACGCCCTCCCGAGCTCACAGCATATTAATATAGGGCAAGGTTAAATGGTTCCGCCAATTGTCTGACTACTGTAGATATTTTTGGTACAAATCCCCAAATGGGCTTCAAAAGAGATTCAATACTCTCAGTTTTAGAGCAACAATTGCCACTGCTGTTTGAAATGTGACTGGAAGTGTCTACTAAATGACTTTCGTGTTCACACGGAGCCTGTTGATTGCATAGGATAACACTGAAGGTTGTCAAACGGTCCAGGTTTCCCTCGAGTCCTTCACGCTGGTCGTTTGAAGTTTATATAGTCTGTATGCACACATGCAGGCAAGCAAATACAAAAGCGGATGTGCTAGTGCAAATCAGTTATTTGCTGTTCGCAAAATGGCTGTGTACACACACGCATGCATATACTGTGGTACTTCAACGTGTAACACACACAAGCGGATGTGGTGGTGTGAATCAATAATACTGTGTTGTCACAGGGTGACATGTGAGCCATGGCAGGGAGCAGATGGCCCCGGGGTGCCTAGCTTCCTGTTCGCAGTGCCAGTCAGCCACCAGACTCTCACACACACACACACACACTCACTGCACATAAGCACACACCATCTCCGCTGGGATTTCCCAGGGCAACTTAGCCACAGCGGTGGCCATTAACAAACAGCAGGCCATTATTGGCCGTTCTCTTAAATGCTGAGTACATCGCCCTCCAAAAAAACATGACAACTGCGGGATCATGGTAAACAGATTTCTCCGCCTCATCCTTTGAGGTCTGGGGTAAATAATTCTAACCAATAGCCAATGTCATTTTTTGGGCCAGCAGAGCAAATAGCCCCAAGGAAACCTGATCTGCTCCAGTGGACACTGAGTGAGGTCAGCCATCGCTGGGATATCACTTTGACTATGTTGCATTAATTGAGTGTTTCCGACGGTCTGTGTTTGGTCAACTCAACTCAACGCAACTCAGACTCAATTATCGCCGCAAGACCGTGGCTGCAAATTGCAAGGGTGCATATGAAGGGGATTTATTGAAATTCGTGTTGTAGTAAAGGGCGTCTCTGTGGAAAGATCTTGGCGACATCTTTTAGCCCTTTCATGCTGATGGCTTTAAACTGGTGTGTGTTGCCAACAGGAAGCTCTCACTCCTGGTAAGATGGCACCTCCCTGTTGGCAGTCACCTTTGATGGGGACTGATTGGGTTTGAAGTGCAGAGAGAAGGATACACCCCTCGTGTTGTGAAGATAAAAGCTTTGCCAAGGGAGCACCGCTGCTGCTGCTGCTGCTGCTACACATTGTTTCAGGGCAGCAATCAGCATTTTTTGAACTCTTCGCCTTCCTGAGCTCTTGATGTCCACCCAAACATGCGACCAGATTCTGTCAGCACGCTGCAGTGCACCTGAACGCTACTTCCGAGAGGGACATTTTGCTGGCAGGAGTCGACCCAGTACTGCCGCGCCGTTATGTTTCATCAACGTCACTGGGTTGACTGTAAAGATATGCTGCCTTTAATTGGTTGTTGGGCTGTCGTTACAACTTCAAATAATGACATACACTTCAAAGAAATCAGGCAGAGTTAAAAACAGGGGAACTGACAGGGATTCTTCTGTTAGGCATTTTGTTTAGGCCTTTTGATACTTTTTAACGATACACTCATGCTTTATTTCTTGCCATATATGTTCCACGGACGTCAGTGCCTATTTTTTTTTACGATGCCTGACTTTAGTTATGACAGGCACCATTCGCTTTATCGAGCCGCGTTATCTGTGTTATGTCTAGACGAAACTCAAGGTGGAGATTTAACTGCCAGAAGTGAAATTAACTCGCCAAATTGACCTATATAAAGTTCTTCATTTATCTTTTTTTATTTTGCGCTGAAAATACTGTGAAAAAGAAAAGAAGAAAGGGCCCAATAAGAGCGCTTTTTTTTTTTTTTTTTTCAATCAACTGAACCATTTGATAGAGAAGATCTTTGATTGTGACTGTGCCACATTGTCAGCTAGTTATGTTTACTCATTTTCTGATACCGCCCAATCTGTTAGGTTCAGGCACTTGGACCCGTCGACCTTTGATTTCCAGGGTTGAATTCATTTGAGCCCACGTTCCTGCACTCCAGCAAGGACAGGGGGTAAAAAGATATTCCTGGTTGAAATGGCTGAACTTCCCGTGGTGGCTTTGATCAGCAGGTGAGGCTAACAGGGTCGGAAGGGCGAGCAAGCAGAGGAGGCCCTAAAATCCAGAAACCGGAGGCAGCGTTCCTTCTCATGGCTGCAGCCTATCAGGCTTGCCGGGGTAATTGCTGGAAAAAGAATGTATGGTAAAATCAGTTAGGGTTAAAAGACAGTAAATGGTTTTGATGTCATGTAACTGGAGCTCATGGTGTAGGTTGGGAGTTGGAGAGGAGGACTGGCTCACTCTATAGACGTGTATAGGGAGAAATTGGATGAAGTTGCCTGTTGAAGTCATCTGACTCAACAATCATCTGAGTCTCAGCTGATCCATCTGCTGACTGGAAGCAGAGGAATGTGATCATGAAAAAACACCCACATGGGCATTATGTAGCACAAAACGCAAATACCAAACAGCAATATTTTGAGGAGGAGCTGCTCAATATACAGGATGCCTGCTTGAGTCAGTACATTCTGCTCGGCTCACAGCAGGCACTCACTGAATGCCACTAATGACATTTTCCATGGGTTATTCCAGAGAGACAGAAAGCCTGCTCCATTATAAACCTGCCATGTGTCTTATTATCTTTGTTTTTTTTTCACAATAGGCAACTTATTATCATTCATCAGATAGGGCGTGCTTGTTTCTTCCTGGTCTCCACACAAGGTCACACGGCTCCGAGTGAGTCAACCTGCTCCAGCCTGTTCAAACAATCAGCCATTTTTAAAGTCAGCTCTCTTCAAGGCTTTCTCAACCAACATGGTTCCAGTGTTGGTGCTGGTGCTTCTTCAGAGTTGGTCCAACATACAAACCAGTTTGACTTTCCGCAGGCACGAGAGCCACCTTAGAGTCACACCATAATGTCATTGTACACGTAGGGATGTAACAGTGCGCCACTGGTTCTGAACCAGCACTGGAACCAGGTCCAGAAGGCCTGTATCCGTACGGCTGAATTCAAGCCAAAGAAATGTTATAGGACCAGAAATAAAAGTGGAGTCTTCCCTGGCTTTTAGCTCCTTTATTAAACTTTAATGACATGCGTGTGTATCTGCATCTATAAAGGATGCAGATGTAACTATATTACATAATGCAAATGTGCAGTGAAGCTTTGCTCGCTGAACTCGACTTGATAACCTCAAGTTTCATTCCTTTCTCCTATCAGGCCTCTCGAGCACACACAGTGCAGTTGTTTGTTTCCACACATCAATGCATTCCTCTCATTCCTCTTCCCCTGGATGAAAATCAGCTGGTTGCCTGAGAGAGGTCATTGAACTTTTCCCCAGTATTCCGGCTCGACAAGAGAAATGGGGGGAAGGAAGGAAAAGCTCGATCGGGGGCTGCTTGTTATACAGCAGACGAGGGAACGTGATATTCACTGTGCATATATGCTTATATTTCTTCAATTGCGTAAGAGCACTGCCCGTCCCTCCAACTCAAAATGACCTCACTCTCTGTGTAAGACAGAAGAGTTTGGTCACGCACTTCACAGTTTCAGCCCTCATCTTGGATCCGCTGCTTTCCTTCCCATACTGACTTTGCCCTCTAACCTTATTTTTGTACTTCTCTGACACAAGTAACAGCGGTAGACAGAGGTGGAAAAATCTCTGCTCTATTTCTGACAACAATACCAGTAGAAAGAATTCCATTCGTAGTGCACGCCCTTCCTTCCAATGTTACTTAAAAGCCCTGAAATAACTTTTAAATCAATTTCTTACTATGGCCACCACTGAGTACAGGAAGAAGTTGGGGGTGACTCACATCTATCTTAAAAATGAAATACAAGCGTAGCACTTTTTTTTTTGTGTTTTCCCCTTGAAATGTGTTGAAGCAGGGCTGTAACATGTACAGAGTGTTTTCCACATCTGGCAGTAGACGTCTTCACGGAAAAATCTCATTGTAGTCCTGCTCACTCCCGTCTCCTCACTTCAAAGATGCACCTGTGGGGGCTGCACCTCAAAGATGTTCTTGTTTGCCTGACATTATCGGACATCTGAGATCCCTGATCTGCTTTTCATCGTCCCAGACTGCCTCCCCCATTCATGTGGGGATATGGAGACGAGTGGAGAACTTGAAATCACGTACGCCTCTCCAACACACTGTTGCCAGAACTGAGAGGCGTTCGTTTAGCGTGTGACTTTACGAGAACTGTCCCGTGTGAAAGAGGAGACTATGAGAGGCACCTGTGCCTAGTTTTGATGTTCTCATAACTTCTCCTTCGCTGACATGTTTAATTCCCCGTTAGATGAGATTATGTTCATTTTGTTTGCCACCGCTTCCTAAATTACAGGCTCTACTTGACATTTGATCAGAGGAAACAGCAACATGCCTGCTTTTTGTGACCATAAAACTTGTCCTTCTCTCGCATTTATTTCGCTCGCAAACTTAGAGCTCGGATTTAGGAGTGCGTTAATCATTTCAAACAAATACAGGTCTCTTAGTTACAGCGTCTAACCAACTGTAGCTCTGTGTTGCCGCTCCCCCTTCTTTTCTTCACAGTGTTAGTATGACTACAT
>KV751351.1:4295270-4315400 GCA_001698575.1 Mola mola
CGTACTTGGCGTTACCACAGAGAAGCTATAGTCTCACACCAGACAGTGATGTCATCCCACAACAGCTGACACAGGAAGTGACTTAACACTAACTGATCTGTCAAGCTCTTTCAAACACATAATCACTTCTTCTGTGAAAAGCCCCCATTTTAACATCAGGACTGTGTCACGGCTCAAACAAAAACAACAACACAAGCACAAAACAGGAAAAAAAAAAAAAAGAAAGAAGAAGAAGAAGAAGAAGCTGAATACACCATTTCAAGTAAATCCAAAAACCAAACCTCGTCTTTTGTTGGGCGAGTTCAGAGCAATCAGCCAGTACTTGTGCCGCACATTGGGTTTGCTGCAGATGGTGTTCCCACACTTCCCATTCACCACTGTGTAAACCACTTCTGGGCATCACTTTTCTCCAGAGGGCCATACTGGTTTAGATTAACCAAGTGACACAAATTGGGCCATTTATTGCGGTAAATTGGGACATTTTCTAACTGACCTTTGTTTTCCTTTTTGCAGACGTTTCAGGCATTGCAGTGAAGAAAACTTTTCTTTCATGCAGTGACCGTTGGTGTCATGTAGTTGGCATGTCCGTTGTTGTATTTCTTGGATGCCTTTTTGACATATCAATGTACAGTATCTCACAGGCTGAGGTTCTGTCTTAATGTAGCCAGCGTCCACTGTTGGAATCAAGTTAAACAGCAATACACTATCATTGTAGATGTTTCCTGTTGAGATTCATTAATGTCCAACTCTTTGATTAAACCCTCAAAAAATCATTTCTCTTGCATATAAATAATACATGTTTGCAGTTTTTTTTTTCTCCATGAGTTTTTCCAAGAAAAATCCCTTTTGAACTAGTCTACTATACACAGCGCCACACAGGGTCAAGTTGTAACACTGGAGGAATTCAGCCATACAGGTTTGGGCCAGACATGGATTCCCAGGAGGAAGAGGAAATGCTACTTGTACAAGGTCGCCCACGAGTTGATGTGTCAGAATTGTGAGTTTCACCTCTACAGTGTTAAGACCTTCCCCTGCAAGTTGTCATGATTGGTTCCTTGGGGTTTGTAAAAGAAGACAGAGACTGTCAGAATTCATTTTTTGGAGACTGTCATTGGTGGCTTGCTGAATTAATGTAGAAATCCTCACCCATGACGATGAATGCATATTTCGGCTATGATGCATGATTGTTAACTTTAATACAATTCAGCCTTTTTAATTGATTTGGGGTTGGTGCATTTTTCCTTCAGGACCTTGCGGGCGATGATCCGCAGGCCAGTTCCAGCCCCTGGGCCATGCGTGTTGTATAGAGTAGTCTTTTTTGGCTCGGATCAGTCAGTCTATTTTCAGCTCCACTGCTTGTGAGATGGTGGCTGTGTGGTCTCAAGGTCTTAAGGGGTCAGTGAATATGACTTTTAAGGCTTTTAGCAGCATGCTGTCCCTTTCGTTTCCTATTGGACTCTGTTTGTTACAGGAGGAGCAACAAGCCACCTGGGACTCTGCTGGTTCCCACGGTCTCTATCTGAGATATTTATCCGGCCCAATCAGCCGGAGAAGCTCGCCCTTGGAGGGTGTGGGGCTCATACACTCCCTTGTATTGTGCTGCACACAGCCAGCCAAATCTGACTTAAATGTGACTAAGCTGTTTGGAATGTGAAAGTTTGATTCCTAGGTTTAATCATTTACCCCAATAGAGTGAATCAGAAACATGGCTCATGCTTCTACATGTTTTAAATGCCACGGATGCAACTCCCGTTCACCAGGCGGCTGTTTACACAATTGCCCCTGCATTCCTGAGGGCCACATCAGAACGAAACAGTCCTGGCTGAGTTTCACACAATTATCTTAGAACAAGGCACCGCACTCATTTGGCTCTCACATGCCTACATAATTTTTTTTTGCTGCAAGCACGTCACTGCAACACTCGATGTGCGACACCGTGTCGTCTTGGAGGGAACACAAAGCTATTAGACACCCAAGTGGCAGACATCCTGTCTTTACTGGAAAGCCACTCTAGCCTGGATTAAAGCACTCCAAGCACACCGGGCTCCACAAGTGTGGATGATGACTCAGCGGGCCCTTTTCCATTCTCTCCGGCTGTCGCGCGTCACCGTCGGGCTTTTAAAAGGGGCTATGCAGCGGCCATTACACTATTTTTATTAGATTGGGTGGCCCTGAACGACGAGCTCTCACGAGGCTGCTTGATATTTATAGCAGCGCAACAGTTTGTGCCACTTCCGTCCATTCCGGGTATTGTCACTTCCTCCTCTGCAGAGGGCCAGATGGGCTCGGTTCAGACATCCTCAGACAAGGCACACATGCCATTTCGGCTGCGTTGTTTCTATTTAAGGAGGCTTTTGTGCCAAGTTTTCGTGAAGGATTTTGGATCATTTGAGGCTGCAAGTACTTTCCAAGGTCCAAATCACAGGATGGGCTTCTTCTAAAGAAAGAAAGAAAGAAACATGGAGCTTGTCTGATGTATTTATTGTGAGAGAGGGGGATTGTTTCTCTGTGGCTCTCCCTTCGCTTTGATGTCTCCTCTGTGAGCACAAGTCATTGTAAATGATACACTGAGAGCTTCGGCGAGGTGTGCAGGAGGGGAGCAAGTTGCCCCCAGAGTAAACACAGTCTGCATTCAGTCACCTGCAAGGTTGCCCAGTTCTTCATTTCATGTTGGATGAAGGCTATTCAATACAAATCAAAGGGCTAAACCAGAAGAAAAGGCCTGCAAGGATCAGTCAAGTTCAAGTAAACGCGACACAAGGGTTTGATTATTCGAGATCTGTTTGTGCCCACTAGAGAAGAAAAGAGTGGATGATTTACCTCCAGTGGTTCCTGTTTCCTTGATTGGATAAAAACCAAGTTAAACATCCCTCATTTCCAAAGAAGCCAAAGTCTCATGTGTAAAGTTTCAGTTTTATGTGTTCACACAATGGAAAGTGGAGACAATAAAAAGGCACGGACTGCCACAGGGACTGAGGGGTGATTTACTGGCGAGCGCGTTTCATGTTGCAGCAGAACAGGCTCGCTCCCACGGGAGAACGTGCTGTTTTGTAAACACACAAATGCTGTTGTTGCTGCTGACGCATATTTGAATATTTATGAGGCTTTAGGGTAACATCCATCGCATTTCTTCCTTTACAGCTGAGTCCAATCCAAGTGTCAAGTGTAAAAAACCAAGTCTCCATTGACACCCAGGGCTAAAGCTTTCTTTTATTTAATAAAACAGGCTGGCACTACATAGATGTTTGACTTTATTAAAGGTTGTTAATACACGTTTTTGTCGCTGTACAAATTTCTGTTGCTCAACTTGTCAATGACAGAGCGATTTTGTGAGCGCCAGGATGCTGCTCAGGCATCGAACCATATCGTTCTTGCTCGCCTAAGCCTCATTTCTACATTTATCTGGCACATTTTCCATATTTGCTCATCTTTCCACCCAGTTTGTCATCACATGGCTACAAGGACGCTGTTTCCAAGTGTTGAAGTATTGTCACAGCTTTGGAAAGGGCTCAGCGCTCTCAGCTCCAAGCTGTTTGGCAGCGCTGAAACAGGGGGATTCGCTGGGTAATGAGTATTGCACCAAACTCCTCCGTCATCTCATTTTTTGCGAGGCAAGTCGATGGATGACACTCCAGAGACTCGAGCAAACGTGACCTCGCTGCCAGACGAGGTTCCGTCACCCATTGTGAGTGTTTTTTTGTTCGCATCCGCGTGTGGATTCAAAACAGATCAGTTGGCAGAGGGCGTTAATGCTTTCCTTGCATTTTATTTTAACTCCCCCTTCTCGAAATGAGAGTTTTGTTTGACTCCAATTAATGGTGGACAAATCTGCAAGAAGCTCATTAAGAAATCAAAGAGGGGCGGAAGCAGCGGAATGTGCATTATTATCAGTATCTTACTGTGTGGATGCTTTGGATATAAAAACAGCGTGTGGAGACGCTCGGCTCAGAGGTGAATATAGCAGTGAAACCACAACAGGCACTTTAATTACAAGTTGATCTTTAACCCACATCCCTTTCTCTGGCCTCAGTCTGCCCGCAGAATGTCCCAAACAGAGATGACGGCCTAATCGGTTTTCTGTTTTGGCCAAGTGCTGTTTTGGGGTTTTAACGGAGCTAGCCAAGCACACAAGATGACACATTATCTTTCACAGCAGTCGGAGGATCCTTCCCGTTAGCAGCAGGGGGATACCCAAAGGAGCGGGCTAATGTTTGGTATTTCCTGCGGCCACTAGGACCGTCCGAGGAAGGCAACGGGGGAAAAATGTGTCCGTGAGAAAGCCACAGGGTACAAACCCAGAGGTCCGGGTGACATGAAAAGCGAAGCAGAGGAGAGGACAGTCTCTCTCCCGCTGGTGGGAAAAGCAAATCATGTGTGAAACTTCCAGCCATGGTAACCGTGACGCTCGGGTCTGCAAGTTGCCAGTACGGGATCCTCTGTGCAGCGCAGCTCCTTTACCGTGCATGCTACTCTCCCAGGGATTTATTGTGTGCAACAAAATAGGAAAACTAAGCAGAAGGGAGTGTGTAAACCTGTCTACTAGGCATTTTCCCCCTCGGATTCTTGGCTCCTGTATGGAAGCTGTGACCTTTAAAAAGCCATTGATCCAAAAAATGAAGATGGCGGAGAGCTGCAGGCCAGACTTCATTTCCCAGATGCACACCTGCTGTTGTTGGCAGATGCTTTGCTGCGGGGCAATGAGCTGAGTCTTTTGAGGATTATATAGTCTTTTGTTGACATAATGAATGCAGCTGTTTTGTCCTTGTCAACCTCCTAGTGTCCCCCATTACCATTGTACTGAGCGGCTCAGGTTTGCGTAATGAAAACAGAAGGCGAAAAAGAGGTCAAGAGGAGAGAGGAAGTTTAAAAACAAACAGAGAGTAGACAGGTTTGTTTTTCACTCACGAGTGGTTCAGCATTGCCAGCTAACATGTGGCTGAAAAAGTTCCAGGAGCTAAAGTGCAGCATGCCTCAGTCTCATGATATCCACCTGACGCGCTCCCTCCCTTCGTCCTCTGTTTCTACTTCCCAGCCCTCCTCTGGCTCAGTCTGCACTTATTACCATCCATGACCTCCTGGGATTCTTTTAAACAGCCATCACCGCTCTGACGAACCCCTTGCTGTAATTGGCCCACTTTTGTTTCAGACTTGAATAGATGATAATCTATGCCAACTGTCTGGGACCTATTGAGGACGCCCATCATGAGTTTTATCGAGCCTCGCTGGCAGTCAGTCACGTGCACTGGTGCTCGATCCAGTGGCCGGTTGGAGAAAGAGGATGGAAACATTTGCCAACTAGAGCGTTGCCTGGCAAACATAATACCTTAATTATGGTGAAAATTTGATCTCTGAGAGACCGTGCCCATTCAGAGCTGTCCGGAAATAAAAGTTTGATCTTAATTTTTGGAAATAGTTCAAAAACTGAGGGGTTACCATGACATTTTGTGAAGAATTCATTGGCCCCCAGAGTGTAGACCCTTTTTCAGCCACCGTCAAAGAGCTGCCAACGCACTTTGGTAGAAGAAGTAGCCAGTCATACAGACCAGTAAGCCGGCTGAATTAGATGCTTTATGAGCACCAAAATGACCAGTTGTTGTGTGTCCATTTGTCAGAGTCTATATTCCGCTACAATTAGCAGTCAAGATGTAGATTTCAGCTTTGTAGATTATGACCAAGTCCCTGATTGTCAGAGCCTTTAATAAAGCCTTCTCCCCGCTCATTTATAGCACACGGAACTGGAAGTCAGTTGCAATTTGCCAAAAATCAGTTTGTTGAAGTAGGACTGTTGTGTTGTGGTCCGATGTTCACTTATTGCCACACTGCGCGCACAGCTTACCAATCATTGTTGGGTCTATAAACCCCTTGGACTCAAGTAAAACAAGACTTGTCCATCAGCACCACCAGCAGGTCAGTGTTTCCTGTCATACTGAAAGAACTCACAGACTTTGGTATTGGGGATTTCCTAATAATGATCCAATGATTTTTAGCTTGCAACACTGCTGTGGCAGAAATGGCAAGCGGCGTACTGGCCAAGAATTAGCATGTCAGCAAGTGTGTCTGCTGAGCTCAGTCTCTCCTGAGCTGCGAGCGCAGCCAAACACTCTTAAGATTCGTTTTAGCCTGGGATAATTAAAAACAAAGCTCCTCTGCCACAAAGGAAATGCCATGTGGTTAGAGATTTTTGCGGGTTTAAAAGCACATTGTGTTTTGACACCGGAGGGGCCTAAAGTGGGAAGAAAGTGCTGATCCCTCTTCCTCCGTGACACCGACCGGCCCCAGCCACAGGAATGCAACAGGACGGAAAGGGAGGAGAAGGGAACAGGAAATTCTTTTGTCTCCCCACAGCATCTCAGAATGAATGTCTCCTTTTTTTAGTCCTGCGTGGGGCTTTTGTTTGATAAAAGGAAGCTGCGTATTAAAAAAAAAGATGACACGTGAGAAATATGTTTATAATGGCCCAGATGTGCTGCTGCTAGATCAAGGTCAAATAAAACTCCAGCATCCCACTTCGACTTGCACAAACATAATTACTGAAGGTAAATTGAGTTACGGCAAGACAGATTGAGATAGAATGATAATGGATGCCCATAGGAACTGACACAGTAATGCTGCAGTGAATTAAGCTCAGCGATTCACCGCGGCTCACGGAACGGGTCAAAAAAGAAGCGTGAATGTGGCTCAGCTTCACGACACAGCTAATAATAATAATATCTGTTCACCTCATAACAAAGGAATTGATATTTGCGAGCAAAATGCTGACATATCCTCTCCTAAGCCTCTTTAAAACATACGCTACCCTTGTCGGGTTCAAGATAATCTACTTGTGTGTGGGTTGGGGGGGGTGTGGGGGGGTAGCACCACGACTTCCTGTCCAGCTGTTCCTGCTGTCACTGCATTTCCTTTTCTTAAAGGAGAACTCTGGCATTTTTTTCAAACTAAGCACTATTTGTACGTTTTTAGGTTCTACATTAAAAAGCTGTGTAAATTTATTCCGAAGTAATGAATGAATCAATACTTTGGAATGACTCTACGCAAATTTCTCTTTTGAGAACACTGGAAAACTTTGTGAAACAGCGCCATGCCAGCTGTTGACTGCTTGGTGTCTGGGGTGCACCATCACAGACAGGAAGTAGAGAAATATAGGAATAACAGTTTCTGTACAAAGTCTCATTTTATCTGGTATCTTTACAGTTAGAAGGTGTTTCCCTGTGGGTATCTACTCTATGCTACCAGACACTTGGTATAGCATTTCAAGCGTAGTTGGTGGGGAAAAAAGGCAATTTATGGCTGATGTTTCCACTTGCCCTGTGTCTGTACACTGTACAGCCTTTGCAAGCTAAACAGTCCAAGCGTCCAAACTCAGTACTGGAGTGTTTTTGAAGATAGATGCACTTTGTGAAAATTAAGCTCCTAAAAGACTGACAACTAGGTTGAAAAATACCAGAATTGTCCTTTAAGACACACATAGATCCTGAATACACTCACACATTTTTAACTTAAACACAACACTTTTAAAGTTCCATATCCTTATTTCTACCGGAGCGGTGCAGCTCTCCTCCACATGCTGAAACACAAAACACCAAACTCTGTGGGGGCTCAGTTGCAAATGGGCTCTCTTCCCACGTCTGGCTGGTGCCTTTTGAGTGTAGTGCATGCAGGTGGGTGTGAGGACTGATAACCTTTAACGGCTCTGCTGGCACAACGGGTGTCAGAACACTCTATTTCCACCCATATTTAGAGGTGGCAACCAAGGGATTAACGTCTTAAAGGGGAAATTCCAAAAAAAGCACATTATTCTCACATTTTTTTTCACGCTAGCCAAGTAGATTATTTCAAGTTTTGTTCATTCCAATTGGCAAGCCAGGCCAGCGACCAACCTAGTGCGTCACCATCTTACACATAAAGTATTTACCTTTAGAGGACCAGATGAGACGCCAGACTTATTGTGTGTGTTTTGGGCAGATAACCAACTGATGCAAGAACACATGCACAGCAAAACGCACATTCTTTGTCAGCCCAATTAACTCTCTCTTCCTGTCTCCGTCTCCCAGGATGCCTTTGTGGAGCTGTATGACAGACAGAGGGACTCGGTGTTAAGCTGCTCCTGGCCCTCCTTCAAGACGGTCTTCGGCATGGCTGCGCTCGGGGCGGCCAGCCTCACCATCGGAGCGTACCTTGCACAGAAGTGAACGAGCCCCCTTCTCCTCCCTTTCATTTCACATCCTCCTCCTCCTTCGCCTCGCGCCTCCTCTTCTCCCTTCCACAGACGTCCCTGACCCCTCCGAGACAACCCTCAGACTCCTCCGAATCTAGCTCCCTTCAAAGCCCTCTCCTCGAGAAGACTCCCCCCTCCCTCGCCTCCCCCCATGTCAAAACAGAGACAAATCAAAAGAAGTGAAGCACCCAGATGAACAGCCCACGCGGAGCGGAGGACATCTTGAAAAGAGGCGGTTTAGATGGAGCCACACTAATGCGAGAGGAGAAAAGGGGGGATTCTTTTGTTGTTCTGCCTGCCTGAGTACTAGTAGTAGCATGAGTGTTGAGTGTTACAGTAGACGTTGCATGTGCCGGACCTCTATGTGGGGGCTCTGCTGGTGTGATGGGACAGTGATATCCCACACGGGGGAGGAAGCGACTGCAGCCCCACCCCTGCTTGTCAGGGTGATGAACCCCCCCCCCACCCTGCAGCCGACCTTGAAAAGACTTCCTGCACAGAACAGCTGCTCAGAATGTATAATGTCTGCTACAATCACCGAGTTGTGTGTGTCAGACAGCTCCAGTGAACTCTGAGCGCACCACCATTATACTGGAAGTAAAAGCAGGTCTGCGGAGGTTTTAAAGGCTCAAGCTGTTGGTTTTAATTTTCACAGCACGACAAAGCCCCCTAGTTTGTATAGTGTTAGCACAGAGAAAGACAGCGGAAGTTTTGAAGGACTGAAACGTGGGAGACGCCTGTTGTTGCATTAAAAATGTCACGTTGGTTTGGGAAAGGTTGAGCACAGCGCATTCTTCATGTTGAGAATGGGAGTGCGCTTCTGCTAGAAGACTGGACAAGGTGTTTGTTATTAAGTGTGCATTCCTGAAGCAAGCAGTGGTGTGAACAAGGCTGCTCCTCTGCCACAAAAAAAAACTGACTCCCCTTTAAAAGCATCCTCCTCATCTCTGAACGCTTCGAGTTCTTCACTGTTCTGCATCTCTTTTGCAGCTCGAATCTCTCCCCACTCAGTCCATTTGTGGTCAGATTGCAAGGTTTGGATGGAGAAAAACCTCAGCCTGGCCTCAGACAACTCGAGCGGTTTCGGTCCCCTCTCTCCGCTCATTGACTCGTTCCTTTCAGCCCCTTTTATTGATGTCCGTCTTGTGTTGCAGTCTGAGAAAAAATTTTGGAAATGCTCGCCGGCCTTCTGATATTTTGTTGTGCACAGTACTTAACAGTAGCAGGCTGGTTATGGAGAAGTGATGCAAAAATTTTCAACTTCTGTGATGCATGGATGGAAACTATTAAACACGACAGATAATCACTGTGCGCAACCATATTTATAACAGAAGAGGCCAGAAGACAACAGCATAGAAGTGTCATTTTCTATTTATTGAGAGGTACCAGATTACAGATTTTTTTTTTTTTTTTTAATTAAACAAGTTCTTTAAGATTTTTTTTTTTTTTTCACTTTTGTTCTATTCTATGAAATCACACTGTAGCTACATATTTTTTTTTTCCTGGCTGCTATAATAACAAGAAAATGTTTAAAAAGTGAATTTCTGTGTCGTATTAATATTGGCTTAAGGCTGCTATACTGTTGATTTTTAACTTTTACTCACAGCTTAAACTGCCACAGATTTACAGTATAGTTCTAGAGAGCTGGAAACCAAAGTTAACTTGTATTAATCTTTAATTTAAAAATTAAAAAAAAAAAACAGTAGCTTAATCTGAATATACGTCGCTTCACATAGCTGAGTCTGTTCGGTGAGGATCTGTCTAGTGTTACTGTACTATACCAGCTAAACCTTTGTCAACTTCGTCCTCTCATCATAACTCAGTTGTTCGTGAAACCTGCCAGTTAACACAATAAAACACCCCGTTCTCACTACAACAGCTCACAGCGACTCCTGTGAGGGTGATTTATGAGCAGGAACAGTTTAACAGCAATATACTGTACTTTTTTTAAAAATATAATCTCTGTGCATATATGAATGTAGGCACCATGGTTGCTGTACTGTTTTATGTCTAATCACAAATGTGTAGCACTTGCAAAAAAGGAAAAAAAAAAGAAAAAAAAAGTGAATTGTGTTTCTGTTGTTTGTTTACTGCTATATCCATGATAAGCTAGTAAGATCAATATTGTTCCCAATAAACAGGATTTCTCACACAGCTGCAGTCCACGTTCATATTGCGTCTGCTTTTCTCTTTTTTAAGTTATCAATCCTCAGTTGTTTCTCGGAGTTCATCAGCCAGACAGAAGGAGAATGGAGAGCTGTGTATCAGCACTGCTCTGTTTTCTGCAGGCCTCATGTCATGCCTCCATGTGAAGGACTGCGCCCAATCAGACATCAAAGCTGTCCCCAAACTCTGCACTTGTCAGCCTCCCTCCGCTGCTAAAACCCAAATGCCCTGCGGCCAGCCTAGAAAAAAATAAATTAAAAAAAAAAAGTACAAACCCCCCTCCTTTCTTCCGTTCTGATCACACTTGTCTTCAAAGGCTACGGCCCTGTTACTGCTCGGCGGAATTAGTGAAAAGCATGATGCAGTAAAACTAATGTTGAAAGAGTTGAGTGGGTGCCAGAAAATGAGGAGAGTGAAAGTGTGTGTGTGTGTGTGCAGAAGCATCCCTGAGGAGACCAACAGTGGAGGGAAGTTCATCTGGGCTGTAGCCCCATGCAATCCCTCCTCTTCTCTCCTACTCACCATGCATATAAAATGCATGACACGCTCTGAAGAGGAATTTCAAATCAAGCCTCAGACTTTCAAAAGAAGGTCCAGCGTGGGTGTGGATGGCAAGTGTGTGTGTGTGTGTGTAAAAAAAAGAAAAAAAAAGAAAAAAAGCTGGGCAGAGGAAGGGTGGGGGTGCAGCCCTCCTGCCTCCTCTGCTTTAGGGCTACAAGGTGTAGAAGCGGCTTTGGCAGTGCTGGGGATCACAGGGGAGATTGGGAGATCAAAGCAGATTGTCTGGAGTGGGTCTGGTCCAGTTTCGCCCCTCATTTGGAAGTCCATCAGATCCACCCATGGCACCTTTGCTGCATTAAGAAAACTTCCTCCTGAAATCTAGCAATTTCCTGAAAGAGAGAAGGGGGGAGGGAAAAAGCAGTGCTTGGAAATCATTCATCTCTTACTACAACCTAAATATTCACTGAACGAGTGTTTTCTCATTACACCAGGATGGATCTTCTGGAAAATCTTGAGGTCTTCTGCTGCCTGAATTGTGTACTGCAGTGTCACCTTGTGGTTGAGTCACCACTGTAGCAGGAGCCTGCAGAAATTCTGCCTCATCGACCATCAGCTGTTGGAGCGTTCAGCTGAAATAAAAACCAGCCCTGCACTAAAATACCCTCAGGGCAGCACGCACGAGGAGAAAAAGCTCCAGGGCTGAAAGCTGGTAATGGCCGCTTAGCTGTCTGCGGTTAGTCGCAGGCTTCTGACAAATTTCTAATGAAAATAAAGTGTGCGAGACAGGCATCTTGCATGTCACAGTATTGTAATCAGAAGGAAGACGAGAAAATGGTGTGGAGATCACACTGTTTGCTCAAAGCTGTAAAAACGGAGCTAAAGATCTTAAATGTCCAATAAAAGTGAGAGCAAGCTGACAGTTGGTACACACAGCAAATGTTTTGAGGAGCTGCTTTTGGCTGAGAGGATATGAAATGAAATGCAAAATTATGAAACTAATGCAGCACTCTTACTCACTGAAGTCCATCACAAAAACAGTTCTAGGTCTTAAAATTGACATTTTCTTCTTGAACAAGACACAAAACGAGTTTTTGATAGTCTTTATGGTCATTTTAACAAGCCCATCTAAAGATGTACAATGCGTAAGTCTGCATGAGGGGGGGGTTCAAATGTCTTGCTTATACTGATAGTTACTTTAAACCCCAAGGAAATGAACCTCACAATGGTATAAAGCACAGAAGATGCACAATCCCTGGTCTGTGAGCCACTCTAAGAACACTAAAATTACCCAAATAAAACCATAAAACCAGAGAGTCAAGTAAACGGAAATAAATATGTCCCATAAACCAAAATGTTGGTGATATTCTCCAAAAAGAGAACAGGCAGCGAGATCAACAAAAACAATCACGGTTGCGTACATATATTGGTACGTCCAACATACTGAATGTATGATGAAGAATCAATGATGTGACAGACCTAAGAGTTTTTTTTTAGAGCATCTGACGTGGTTGTGGTTTGATGTGAGATACTCGCTGGACCAGTTAAAAACACACAAATACAGCCTTAAATTACATTCGGTGTGCGTTTATTTTTCTGCAGCCAGAAAAATAGCAAAGTAAAACAAGGAACATTCATACTGCTGAAGTGTAGTTTCTCATGCTTGCATTTACAGTACATGTCGATCAGATAGAAAGTCTTTGAATGGGACATATTGCCAAAAATATATTTACAAAAACAACATTAAAACTGTAGTCTCTTTAGACATGTTGACACATTCATAAAAATAAAGCTTTGTGTGACACAATTCCCAAAAATGATCCTATTTACAGTCAAAGATGGAGATGAGTCCTGTCGAGCTACAGCTGGATCTGCATGTTTGTGTCTACCAGATTATCTTAACTGTCCAAAACAACTAACAATAATATTGAAAAAGGGTCTTCTAAAACATGATTTATGTAATCATGTTTTAATCATGTTTTAATCATGTTTTAGTATAGTAATACCAAACGTATTCCTACAGTTGTAATGACTCATCAGTGGTGAAGTATAATGAGTGGGATGTTTTCACTCACACAACTATTCACCAAGTCGTCTTTGTCTCTGAACTCAGCAGAATAATTACACATTCAGACCTGTGAAAATGGCAAAAAAAAAAATTGCACTCATCTGACTATACAAAGCCAAAGGACACAAATGCAGTTCGTTTCAGTAAGTAAGGGCAGGGCAAAAAAAAAAAAAAGGCACAAATAAAGACTGAGGATAAATACCTCCATGTTGGCACTTGCAAAAAAGTTGGTTTGTTTTTTTGATGACAACAGTCATAAAATGATCACAATGAAGGCGAAATATAGTTTTGCTATCAAAAATAATAAGTTGCATCTGTGAATATTTAGCCTTCTAAACAAAATAACGAGAACACAGTTTTGTTCCAACAAGATGCAACTAAAACTCAGCAGATGTCAGTAGCTACGTAGCACAAAACAGCAGAGGCCCGATCCACCCCTCTCCACGTTCCCACCTTCACCCCCAGCTGTTGCCTACAATGCATCTGTGCATATATACAATACACTGCAAGTGTGCATTTTTATGATCAGTGTTCAAACTAAATAAATTCAGGAAAAAAAAGATCAATCCTCAGTGCAGGAACTCCACATCATTTAGCTGTCTAGCTCTTTGGTTTCTAAGTCTCTATAGTGCATCGGTAGCCAGCATCTCAGGGACCTCCAGACAGACTCCGCTCAGCCTCGTGCTCCCTACGTCAACCTTCAAACTGATTTACTCCCACCACGGCTCTGCTCCCGGTGAGGCTTCCTCCGCTCACGCAGTGTTCAGGTTCTCCTCCTTGCAGGCGTCTGTGGGGAGGAAAGAGCACAACTGAGGACACAGTGCATAAAGAGACATACTAAAGCACAGATAGGATTACTGCTACTGAAGCTAACTCTCATCATTAGCCCATTAACGACGTATTTACTACACTAGCCATACCAGCTAAGTAAAAACACACTTAATTTAAGGCATGACAGTTATGTTAAACACAAAATTTGGATTTAGCAATTGTGGCCACTTGTCAACACAACCTGCTGCAGTGTCTCACCATGAGGCTTCATTAAGGAATCATTTTCATCAAATCAATATTTCCAACAAACCTTAATCGTTTAAATTTACACAACTGAAATCAGCAACAGCAGAAATCAAGAAAACAAACAAACAATATGTATAACTCTGAAAACCTTTTACCTGTACTCAAAAACAAGATTCGTCATTTTATTTGCAGCCCAGAGCCAGGGACAGCACAGGTTGGACGTTTTGGAGACAAAGTCAGATATATTGGTAGAAAGATGCTCTAGATGAAGCTACCAGGCAGAAGGCAAAGAGGAGATTCATGGATGGGGTGAGAGAGGACATGCTGATAGTTGGTGTAATAGAAGAAATGCAGACGAGGATTCGAAAAACCTTGTAGTAAAGCTGAAAGAGGAAGAATTTGCAGCCCTGAGCAGCTAGATTGACTTTGAGATACAGTGAAAAGCCGCAGCAGGCGTGTTAATCGTTACGCACAAATCTAACCAATGATATACGCATTCCAATAAAACCTGATCCAAAACTCGTTTTGCAGAACATGTACGTCACTGATTTGCAGCCTGAACACACAGCAAACCTCCAGCGCCAAAATCAAGCAGGCATCTGTTAATTGTTTTCAAGCGTATCAATGAAAAACATATTCTCATCAAAGTCAAGCTCCCTTGTGGCAAAATGTCAACACATGTACCGACAGACAAATGTAACAGCAGAGTTTCCGCTGAGTAAAACAGCACAGGACAGGTTCAGCTTAGATAACACTCAAATTTGTGATTTGAAACACTTTGAGTTTGTTTATGTTTCATAAGTCAAAATTCTATCTGTGAGCCACACAGACTCGTCTTGTGTAACAGATGAAGTTTAGGGACACATCATCCCGCTAGACTTCAGGGGACAAAGTCAAAACAGCCAAATTCCAGCAAATGTTAGCCCAGCATACTAATTTCCTGAGATCCTTTCAAGTTGTAACTGCGACATTTCCTGTAGAAACTCTCAGATATTAAGATAGAGATACATGAAGGAATAGTTTGATGTTAGAATGTGCTCATGATGGAGCACATTTTGCTTCATTTACTCAACTGTGTATGTTTCTATACAATTTCTATACAAATATTTACATATATAAATAGCTTTAACCAATGTATCACAAATAATTTACAAGCTGTTTTTTTCTCCTAATGATACAACAAGATGCTCCCCCACTTGCCTAAAAAACTTAACTTTCACACTGGTGACAACGTGTGGCTTTATAGTCCAGTGGTTTTCAAAGTGGGATCCAGGGACCCCAAACAGTTTTTGAGGGGTTTCCTCTATTTATCAGCTTTAATTTCATGATCAGCCCAGTTAGTAAAAACTTCCCTCCATCGGTACGTTAATTTACTGGCTCCATATATACAGTATTACACAGCCATCCTGTAATTCTAGCTAATAACCAAAAGGTGATAGCCGTTTACTGCCTGTGAAAATGTGTTCTTCTGTAACATAAAATTTGAGCAGCACACATTTATCTTTACAGGAGATACTGGTACTGTTGTAACGTAACTGTAATTCCATTTACAATTAAGTAAAAAAAGATAAAAAATATGGATGTAATTCCTTTTGAACTCAGTGCTCCGATATTTCTGAATACCTTTATTAATTAACTGAATTCAAATTGAAAATTTTGCAGAGTAATCATTTCCTTTAGGGATATCATGTGAAGTCATAACTGACCCAAAGTTTTCGGTCTACTTATCACTCCTACCTGACACAGACAACTCCCACCTCCTTACATCTACTACGGGGTTGATTGTTAAACACACAGACTAATTGAAATGTGTATTGTATTCAGACGACAGCCCCTTCATCCTGACACAAGAGCCCACACAACACTGCTGCCTAGAGAGCCTCCAGCAGCACTAACAGGCAGAGACAGTAGGCACCAGGCACCATGCCACCTTACAGCCAGCCACAAACAGTCAGGAGTGAAACGGGCACGTTTCCTACCCGGGACGGGGATACAGGGCGAGGTGGGAGAGAGCTCAGGGTCCGGGGCAAAGGGGGAGCTGAGTCTAATGTTGTTGAGCATCTATACCTGCAGGACTGAGCACCAGGGCCTGGAGGATGTCTGACAGCGAGATGATGCCCTCGATGTTGGAGCGCTCGTCGACCACTACCAACCGATGCACCTGATTTAGAACACACACAAAACAAACATTTTGGATTAAATTATTTGTGCTCGCCCGCCACATCCTAATTTTAGCTATTTTTGGAGCTGTGCACCCCTCGTTCTTATTCTCTTTCTGCTTCCCACACGAAGAAGTTACATGGTCAATTACGTAGAATTGAAATAAAATAGATAGATAGAGACGGCTTTATTAATCCCCGTAGGGAAATTAATTTGTCACAGCAGCAAGAATGTTCTGGTACAGGACCAGTGGACATATAACACTATAAAATATAAAAGTATAAAATAAAAATGAATGTAGAAAAATATAAATAGTATATCCACTTGTAAAAATCTAATAATATATAAAGAAGCTGTGCAGAGAGTACAGAGTTTAGTGCAGGCAGGAGGAGGTGAATGATTTTAACAGGTAAAATGTGTAGTATCTATTGTAAAAAATTAAAGGGTAGTCAACACCGTCAGGAAACAATGAACTTCATATTGTAAAAGTGTGACAATTTTTCAGACTTAACACAATAACACAACTTAGTGTTTTCAAAATCTCACCTCAGCTTTGACTATCCTGTCCACAATCGTCTCCATCGTCTCCATTTTGTGGCACTTCACAACTCCTTCAAAGTACTGAGAGCGATGCTTCAGGGCCTGTGTCACCGTGATGTCCAGGTTGTTATAGGTCTTCTCAGCAGCCAGGTTCTACACACAAATATGACCATGGATACACTGAGACAGCGAATAACAGGGCAGTTCATCCTCCATTTTTTAGTATTCTGTCTCTACTTACAATCACATCAAACTTGGAGTAAATATCCACAACTTTACCTGTTACAGAAGATAAAGAAATCCATTAAGTAATTTTATTTATTCATTAATATCATATTCAGTAGTCAGAAGCGATGTTCCTGATTTTACCAGACTCATCTACCACGGGCAGAGCCGACACTCGTCTCTCCACAAAGATGTTGAGTGCTTTGATGATGGGTGTGTCCGGGTGGATGAAAGCAATTTCATGGTATGTACCAATGCCCAGCTCCCCGAGAGTCTGCTTCATGAAAGCTGGCTTTGGCATTTCACACATCTGGATCACACACACACACACACACACACAACAGGGCAGGGACCTATTCAGTGTGATCATTCTCCACAAAATAATAGTTTCATATGTTATGAACGTCAACATTGACCTCTAGGGGGAAGCAGACAAATGAAAATAGGTGCACGCTCTCCTCTGTCATCCATCGTGAAGAATAAAAAGCTCTGCAAGCTAAATGCTCATTCTTAAACAGACCCATGATGATTGTGTTTGACTCACAAAAAGCTGGAGGAACTTGAGGATCCTCTTGTGTGTGAGAATATAAAGTGCATTCCCCGTGACGGGGTCGATGACAGGCAGGCGATGAATTTTGTTTTTGATGAGGGTGTACACCGCATCAAACAGGCTGCAACGAAACACACGCGATGGCGCAATATAATCCGCTTACGTGCACACAAAAATGCGTAAAAACATAAATATTCATAATTTGTAAGCAGATTGTGTACCTTGCATCAGGCGATATGTTGACCAGAGGCTTGAATGCAGCTGGAAGGTAAACCTCTGTGTACAAGAAAGAAAAAAAGAAACATTCACTGTATTCATGTATTTCAGATTTATTTTCATACTTAAATCTTATATTATGCATGCTACACCAACAAAGTATTGTCCTGATACTAACCTCTCCAAGTCTCAAGCTTATGTTCCTCTAATTCATAAATTTGCACCTGAAATACCCAAAGGAAAAATGTTAAACCTGAGTGGAAGACACAAATCTCAAGCAAACATTTGTGTAAGGTGGACCTACCATTGGTGACTTGTAGTATCTGTGCAGTATGATGATGAAATCTGTGATGGTGAGCATGCCTGCAATGAGAACAGCGTTAAAACACGTGAGAATATGTACACAATATGTAGCACCGCGCCTGTGAGTGTCATCTAATTAGGTAAAAGATACAATTCTTAAATGGGTGTGGCCCAAACAACACGTTTCTCAGAGAGAAGCGCATTTCATAAGCATCTTACTAACATCTGCACTAATATTATCTTCACTGGTCAACAGAGGAGTCAGTCGTTTGCTTAATGGTTTACGACATTTCCAATGAATTCTGCTTAGTGCAGAGTCACACTCCAGCAGCATATAATACAATACACAGAATTGTGTTCATTTAGCAACTTCATATCTGCACCGTTGGGAATTCTTCATTCTCTGTAAAAAGAAAGTATGGACTAATAATATAACAGCATGTGGATGTCAAAATCTCTTATTATTATTATTAATATTACGAGTATTGCTTTTACAAACATTACATCTAACTGCAAAACTTTATTTTTTGTACATAGTATTTGACTGGGAACTTGGCAATCTAGAAGCATTTTTTCCTGTTATCTGGTCCAAATACTTGCAACTACTCATGATTTAAGAACTTGCTAAACATGCCTAAGGTGGAACCAAGATAAGGAGCAGTGGGAAAGGGAAGCTCCCGTAGTAGTGCCAGAGGAAATCGTGGTTTACTTCCACAGAAGTTCAACTTACACGTAGTGTGCTGCAGTGTATCAGTGACAGGCGATTGGTGTTTCAGGTCAGAATTAATTACATTCCAATTAAATGCCTACTATAAATGTTTTCAAAATGTTTAAACATGAACTTAAATTCATGTATAACAACCAACCAACCATTTAAACATGATTTCGCAACCGAAGAGCAAATGTCCAGGGCTATAGCTCACTAGGCAAGATCTTTTTTTGCCATTATCTTCATAATAGCAGAATGTGGGTCGTACAGCTTGAAATATTTCTCAATCTCAGTGACTAGTCTCTCATCTATTTTTCTAAGAAGAATGCTATCGTAGTGGCGCAACTGGGAATAGGACATTGGCATGACGAGACCAGGCACGGCAGCCTGAAAATAATAGGAGCAGCTGTTTTGACACGCACCGTTCGGCGGTGGTACGCGTTGGACTTCTGCTGGAGATTCCTCCTGGAAATATTTTTTAATTACCCCCAAAAACCCAAACTAAATGGCTGTCAGCACCCCTGCATTGTGCATCAGGCTCAGCAGAACAAGGACATAATTTTTTGATTCTTCTGGACCTGACACCTGATTTGACTTCAGAAAAAAAGGGGGGAGGTAGGGTAAATATTTGGAAAACAGGATTGTTATCATCTGGAAAAGTGTTTTTTTTCCCCTGTGAAACCTGGTACATGCTTATATATGCAAGACCTGTCCCTGAGCACAATGATGTCAGAGACTTCAGTTTCATGTTCACACAAAAATAAAAGTAACAAAATGTAATTTAGGAATAAAACAGCCATGGATAAAACTAAAAAACTGTAAACTACAATAAATCTAGATAAAAACTACACATCCTACACACTACAAACAATTATATTATATGTGATACTATGATGATATAAGTCATAACAAAATTGTTAAATTATTTTGATTCTGTGGTTCTTACCAACAAAGCTTTGCTTCTCTGTGTCCCATAGTGGAGCAGCTCGTACACCGTTGGCTACCAGGGCAAAGAATGCTTTTTTAACCTGTCAGGTAAGAGAATTAACACAGAAAAAAATCCCAATTATATACAGTAAATTTTTACACAACCTGAACTATCAACTATTGACTATAGACATTCTGAACTACTGATCACTTTGTGTTGCCTTTGGTATTTCCAATAAGGATTCTTAACCCTGAGCTTCAGTGAATTTTATGGTTGAAGATCTACACATCAAAGAGGCCAGACGTTCCCAGGATTACTGTTTAACAGATTTATGATAATTCTACTGACCACAAGGCTTATTTTACTGAACATTAACCTAAGTTGAAGGTCCCTTTGGGACAAGCAACCTCAATATTCTATCAGAGTTTGCCTACAGGCTAAAGAAAATGCATTTTATGTCAGTACTAACTTGGAGCGCCGTGTCGAACACAACCAGCTTGGAACTTGTGGGCACGATATCGTAGCACTTGTGGGA
>KV751351.1:4331897-4346105 GCA_001698575.1 Mola mola
AGAGTTCTCAGACCAAAATGTTATTGACTTATGAAAAAATAAATAAGTTTTGGTTTTTGGGATGATTAATATCTCCCTCTAGCATCTTCGGTTGCAGTGTAGTATTTTTTTTCCTATCCCATTTTTAAATGCAGCTAATAAATGTTAAGTTTGGTGTGCTCTCATGTATCCAAATTTCCCCATCCTGTGGCACAAATGAACTGCAGGTCCTCCTCTTCTGCGCATGTAACCTGTCACTTAAGTCCAACCAGGTTCAGGATTAATTACACAGCACTGCACCAAGATTCACCATGCATTAATAAACTGAAATACATATAATCAGTTAAGTTGTCTATATAGAGGCAGACGCAGTATTTTAAAGTCAGTGAAGCCTGCAGTGAAAATCCTGGCAATGTTGCCTGGAAGGTTGATAAATGTCAAGACTCGGTGCACAGACCAGCCAGCTCAGTTACATTGGACCTGAAGGCCTGTAACTTTACAGCCAGGGTTAGGATCCCTGCCTGGACTCTCAAGATGAATTAGAAGGGCCACAAGATTAAAGGGGTGCCAATTCTGGTGTCCCATTGCAAATGCCAATCGAGCGCCACAGTGCCGGGCAGGGAGCACAGGGCCCACTAGAGGATGTCAGGCCCTCAGGCCACCCTCATGAAGTCTGTTTCTGATTGTTTGGTCAGAGACATTCACACCAGTGGCCTACTGGAGGTCATTTTGTAGGGCTCTGGCATTGCTCATTCTGTTCTCCTTGCACAAAGAAGCAGATACCGGTCATGCTGATGGGTCAAAGGCCGTCTACGGCCCTGTCCAGCTCCCCCTGAGCCTGTCTCCTGGAATCTCCTCCTTTGCTGGGAGACAGAGCAAACCTTCTGGCAATGGCATGTATTGATACGTCATCCTGGACTGACTGTGCAACCTCTGTAGGGTCCAGGTATCACCTCATGCTACCAGTAGTGACACTGACCCAAGCTTAATGCAAAACTAGTGAAAAACAGTAAGAGCAGATGAGGAGGGGAAAAAATGTCAGTGGCCTCCCCCTGTAAAACCATTCCCATTTTGGGGGTCATCTCATTGTTGCCCCCTCTAGTGTGCCTGTTGTTGATCTCATTAACACCAAAGTGGCTGAAACCCATTAACAACCCCCTCTGCTACTTAACTGACCAGATCAATATCCTAGAGGTTTAATTGACTTGATGCTATACTCTGCTTAGAAAGTGTTAATTTCATTTTTGTGAGCAGTGCATGATTAAATGATCAGGGATTTGACAGAAAATATATCAGCAAAAACAGCCATTTTTCAGCTTGACCTCTGGGAAATTGCAATATCTTCAGAGGCCAAATGATGAATTCATAATAAATTAAAAAATTGAAAATGTATTTGTACGATTTTGTCATGCAAAGAGTAGTTACTAATACTGCCGACACAGCTGGGTAACATGTAAAATAGTTTATTTTTGTAAATGTTTCTAAATTCAATTCCACAAACTCCAAACCTCATACTCTGTACACTCCAAAAGGCATTAAAAAAAAACAAAACAAAAAGCAAAAACCCAAAAAAAAAAAAGGGGAAATAAAGAAATAAAATGAAATCTGACTACACGACCAAGAAAATGTAGCACAAACACACTGGCAGGATGATATCATACAAGAGAAGAAAAATATCCAAGAAACAATTTTGTTACAACCATTCATTGAGAAAATATATACAATTGAGTCTTCGGAAAGTTAAAAAAATACATGCCATATACATTACAAGTTCTAAGACTGTCTCCAAAATTTTACAGTCAACTTGAAATTGTGCACGCAAAAACTCTTCCATTTCTAAGCCATGTGACTTGTGAGGTGTCAGTATAAGAAATATTTCTGATTCAGGAAAACAGCATCTCTGTTCAAAAAGGTAGAACAAACTACGGTTCCAAATAAGACTTCTCCTTACGATCCTGTCCATCACACACTGGTTCGCCTAACTTACAATATCATTAGACGCTTGCACCTTATTTTAAAAGCAAAGGTAAAAACAAAACAGGTAAATACATGTTGGTGTTCCTATTTGTGTTAAAAAGTTAAAAAGTTGTTTTTTGGGTTTCAAAACCTAATTCACAGTTCTTTAAAGTCAAACCTGATTAACAGCAAACAGATCGCACTGATCTTGTACTATGTGAAGTAAGTTTTTTTTGTTTTTCTCCTGTAACTGGTAATTCCTTACGTTAGTCAACAAAAATATTTTTTTTGAGTGGTCAAAGTATGTGTAAGTCACAAAGCACTACGCTACAATACCTTACTTTTAATACAACAAAAATACTTTGTGAATTATTGTGGTTATATTACAAATTCTGTACAGAATAATCATAATATATACTCTCAAACTGAAATAACATCCATTTTAAATAAATTTCAATGACAAACAGAACAAAAACAATTTAAAAACACCCAAACATCAAGAAGGTTAAGGTAGTATTTGGTCGGTTATTCCTATAGTTTTCTTTATGTACATTTATACAAAAGTAACAGCATGTCTTCCTCAATCTTCAAAAACAATAGCAATGCAGCCTTCTTTAACTCAATCTCATCATTTTGAGAATAAAATTCATTCACTCAGTAATAAATAAAAAACCTCTCGAATTCCACACAAATCACATGACAGAGACCTATGATAAAACTGACTCATGGAATCAAGTATTTTTAAAAGTTTTTGTGTCTGTTTTTTTTGTTTATTTTCTTTTTTAGTGCAAGTTAATATTCCCTTCGCAGTATTCATTGCTGTACATTCCTCATTCAGTGATGTCTACATTTAGTCATACGGTATACATTAACAGTATGAAACAAAAGGGCCTGCCCTTAGTATGCAATAAGGCCGCACCCTGCACAGTGCTTTCTCATTCGCTGGTGGATTCCGCACCCCATGTACACCAAACACACACTGATACACACATACTGACAGAGGCAACTCGTACGCCTCCAACATATGGCACAAGTCACATCCTGCTACTGTGTTCCCTTCCTCCACCTATTGGGTTTTTCTCCATCTCAAAGAACCCATGTGTAACTTCATCCATCTCTCCAAGGGTTCATGCCTTCTGCTTGTTCACAAAATGACATTAGTGTGAAGCCTTTCTTCCTCTGTGCAGATATCATAGCAACCGCACGCTATAGTAAGGAATGCGTTTAGATTTGTCGTTTTTTTCCTCAGTTGATCCATTTTCTGCATTCAGGAGCTCCGCAGTGGCAAGCAATCTTGTGCTGGCCCTCCACGGTGTCGAACTGGTAGTCAAAACACAGCTGGAAGACAGGGAAGGGAAGCATCAGTATCACACCTGCAGGTTTGACATGTAAATTCATCTGACTGTATGAGAGAAAAGTCTAGTGAAAGAAAAGATACTAACCTCCTCCCCTTTGTCGATTCTACGAACACAGCTGATGATGATTTTGTAACCTCTTTCAAATGTGACCACCTCAGCAACACAGTTCGGGGCACAAGAGTGGTTGACATACCTGAAATTCAAAATAAAAACATTTGTCATAACACAAAATCGTCTAGAAATTAGTCTGTAGCAGAATATTTAAAAATAATCCAACTAGCGAAAATGTTGTATTTGTGAGTGCTTTGATTTAAACTACAATTTCAAAATTAAATAAATTAAATACGACATTAAAACAAATTATTGGTCCAGTAACAGTGCTATGTTGTGGGGCAATACTGGCGTAGCAGATTGAATGGGCTGACATCTTTTTTTCCAATTTTTTAAGAACAGCTCTGTGCTCCACACCCTGAGCTGCAGCATATTAAAAGACTTTATCCCACAAACCTTAATTATAAAAGTATTTTCAACCCGATTCTGCCGTGTTGGGAGGTCAGCCTCTCTAAAGCTGGTGGGAGTCACTAAGCTAAAGGTAGGTTCACAGCCCGGGTTGTGTTTGTGATCAAAAGGAAACACATTGAAAGGGTCTACACCTCTCAATATATGAATTCATCAGATTGACATTTTTGCCTTAAAAAGCTGCAAATTTGAATGTTAGGACAGATTCATAGTCATCCCAAAGCTAGGAGCTGAGGTTTATTTAAGATTTTGGGAAGTTAGAATGCTTGCGTAAGACACCTTTCCTATATTAGTTAAGTTAGGACCATTGCCTCAGCTAACATATACATAAGCACTCCCAAGTAATGCAACAAAACACTTTTAGCTGAATCACCAGCTTTCATTTATAGAATGGGTTGCAATGTCTTAAAGCACAATCCTTATTTAGTTTAGAGCAATTATATTGCTGATAAATATCAAACCTCGGGCATTTTTTACTTAATTTTACAAAAGGACAGAAACGACTGACAGTAAGCATGCTCTTCATTTGTAGTGTAAAATGGTCAAACAGTAACCTAACCAGAGAGAAGCCACCCCCACACACGTGCTGAATAATGCAAGGAAGCTCACAAAAACAAGCCAGACCTATTATGTTTTACTTTAAGACTTTTTTGAGCGGCGCAGCTGAATGGTATTGCTCGGATGCAAAATTTCAGAATGTTCAGTTTTACCCTTTCGCGTGTCCATAAAGATAAGACTTTGAAATTTAAATCTAATAGACAAAAATTAATAAATAATACAAAAATAATAAAAACATTATTTCTATGTTTCTTAAATGTCAAGTAACTAATGAAATCTCATCTCACCTTGCTAGCCCTCCAGTCCGGGTGGCATCAACAACGTGCTCGCTGTCGATGCGGAACATGAACACAGCTCGGTTCTGTCAGACAGAGAAGACTTTACTTGCTTGTTTGTTTCTACACCAAAGCAACTTCAGCTCTGAAACTATTAGAAACAGATATTTACCTGAGACCTGTAAACTTTCTCCTTCATGATGGCAACCTCATTTCTGAGGATGGTTCCATTGTACTCAATCACCATAGTATGTTTTTCAACGTCTCTTGCAGCAAACAACCCCAGGCCCTATCACATACAAAAGTGAGAATTAATTATGAAAAAGAAAAATAATCTATAAGCTACAGTTTTACTCTGTCAAAACTGAGAAATAAATAAACTAAATATGTTACCTGAATTCTTGAACGGGCCAGATAGACATTGGCTCTCCACTCACTCTTCATCCAGCGGTACTGTGAAGACCTGGGGTGCACTACTGGAGTCTTGCTGTGGGGGGCACCACCTTCTCCTTGGGCTACATTCTGGTTAGATCTGGCACTGCTGCTGGAGACTGCCTGTGGATGGGGCCTTTATGTTGAAAGGGACGGAAGGAAAATAATATAATATATTACAACGAGTCTTGCTTCAAGACAACAACGCCCACAATGATAATTCATGTCAACTTCACTCAGTTACCTTATCACCAGGGAAGTGTAGGCAGAGCTTGTTTTTAGCTGGGCACGGGCACTGCCAGCTGGATTGAGCATGAGAGGCAACTCCACAAGAGGGTTGCGTCCGTAACGGAATGAGTACCTGTCACAAGCCTCTACTCCCGGAAGCTGGGATAATGAATGAAAAATGGGTTATACCATGCAGCTGCTATAGAAAATGACCACAGAAATGGTTTGGATCTCATATTCTTTAACCTGAGTAAAAACTACAAAGCAGCTACAAACCGATTCAGTGATCTTGGCAACTGCGGGAACAGTCAGTCCAAACAAGTCCTCTCCTTTCAGGTAAACAGGAAAGAGCTTCAGAGTGCCTGATTCAGTTCGTTTGTCAGCAACAGGACCCAGAACCTTATCCCAGACTCCTAATTACAGTGAGACAAGAACACATGATGGTTCAAACTGACTTCTGAAAAGATAATATAATTATTCTTTTCTTATAATTATATAAATTATAAGAACTCAGGAGGTCAGAAGGACAAACCTTTGGGAGAGGTGTCAGTCAGGACCAGGTCTTCATAGCCCTGTTCAATGACTCTAATGTTAAACTCTGGCAGTCCTTCTCTTTCCTCAACAGAACACACATAGCGGCAACGCCGGTTACCATGGCGCATGCTCCAGTAAATGCGGCAGGCTTCATAGCCAACTGGAAAGATTGCTGTTGAGGAATGGAAGGCCGCCATTTGTAGCGGGGTTAGCTGGCCCATTGCATGTGAAACCAGACTGCCAACTCTGAATGTATAGCCCAACTCAGGCTGCCGGACAGCTGTGGCAATCTGACGAATTTCATCTCTTTGGACATAGACGCGTCGAAAGACCGCAAAGCAGCGCAGCTCATGCTCCAGTGCTTGTCCAGCTGTTCCCCGGGGCCTGTGAGCATGACAAAGCATGGTCTTGTCCTTGAAAAAAGTGCACTGGGCTTGCAGAGCACAGGTGAAATGATAGACATTGGTGCAGCGTAGACGGTGGCAACCGCTGGTGGCTCCAGTCTGCTGGCAGTAGGCGCAGCGTACTGTTTGGCCACGGCGAAGTGCAAGCTCCACGTTGATGAGGGCGCCAGCCTGTGTCTCATACACCTCAGTTGACCACAGGGCACAGTTAAGGTGAACCCATACGTCAAGATCAAGATTAAGGAGTCTAGCAGGGCCATCAGTAAGTCCATCTCCAAACTGGTGGCAGAAACAACACCGTCTGTGGTCCCGGAGTGAAGCAGGAGGACGCAGGGAAGCCCCAAGTTTGTTAAGGAGCTCATCAATCTTGTCCTCATCAGGGAGTTGGGAGTTTCCTCTTGGTACTACCACCTGGACAGTCCACTTCCTCCAGCGGAGTCCTTTCTGTCTCTTACCCTGGTGCCAGGTGTCATGGGACCTCGGCCGAGTCTTCAGCTTTACTGTCACTTTGATGGCATCAGACTTGGTCTCCGTCTTTGACGTTTCGCCTGCTGTGGGAAAGGGGATAGGAGGCGTGGAAGGTGGAGACTGTTTGGGCTGAAGCTGGGCCAGGCAATGAACATCCAGCGATGACATGTTGTTATTGTACTGGTGCAGTGTTTTAGAGAAACTCTCTGTTTGCTGGGAGACGGGGAGAAGGGAGACCAATTCCTGAAAAGATGAGAGAAGATTCATCGTGTTCAGAACAACGAAAAGCATAGTCATATTAAGTTAAAAATTAATTTAAACTCACATTGGTGTTTCTGGTACAGACCTTATTTTCTGTAGTTGTTCTGGACTTCAGGGGTGATACGGAGCAGTAGAGAAGGAAGCAGCTGTGACTGCAGAAGACCAGGTCTTCCTCAGATTTTAAACGGTCTTCAGATTCCTGTTAAAATTAGTAGTTTTAACAGGCTGAATATGAAATTAGGGTGCAAAATCAAAGTCTGACCAGTGTGAACTGCTTAAGTTCAACTGACGTTTAAAAAACTTATGAAATAAACATCAAAAACATTTAAATAACCAAAGTAGTCTCAAGACTGGAGTCATAGGATATGCTGTTTAACCCACTAAGTGATCCTAAATGGATTTACATAATCACAGAATATTTGCAGTATAACTTCAATGGTGTGTGTGTGTGTATACATGTGCATAGCCCTTCAGGCTTAAAGTAGATAATATAGCCTTGAAAATCTGTGCATCCAGTAATGACTCATCTAGTTCCCTACAGGAAAATCAAAGACAAAATGATCGAGTTGTTTGGCAAAGAGGACTTTTTTTTGGAACCATTCTTTTAACTGGTAGGTAGATAGCATACTTAGTATATTATCCTGCTGTCATTTGTGATATCCAAGTCTAATTAATTTGGTACCTTCATGTGGGCAGGTAGATCTCTGATGGATGTCTGCACTCCATTACCCAGAACTACAACCTTGCAGTGGCAGCACCACTGAGGTTTACATCCAGGGCTGGCAGGGGTCTTCTCATCAGGTCCTCGTGCTAGAGCTGCGCCTGCATGTGGAAAAAAGTGCTATTCACTCAAAATGCAGTCTTTGATGTTTAACAACAAAAATGTAAATGCAACACTTGTTTTTGTTTAGTGCACAACATGATTCTTGGGTTGTTGTGATATTATGATTAATAATTAACTGACTTTAGCTTTCGGTTTCAATCACTTTAATCAAAGCAAGTTTGGCAACACTCTTGTGGGATGACTCTGCTAGTCTACTAGTAGCCTGCAGCTGTTCCTGGTACTTGTGACACATAACCAACTTATTGCTACCTAACCTAACAGTCCTAGCGACAGTGTTGGAGTTCTTGCTTTGACTTTTTCAGGGATTTTTGATTTGTTTGTTAAGAGGGTTTACTCTAATCATATTTCAGAAACCTAACTCTGTAACAAACATAATTGCAATGTCAATATTCATCTTTGAATTGTAGACAGTTGGCGTTTTACAATCTGAAATCTTTATTTTAGGTGAACATAATTTGAACTTTTTTAAAGTTATAACTAAAAAAGACCACCAGGAAAAGTCAGTTGTAAAATACCTGTATTTTATTGAAGAGGAATGTATTCTATCAGTGTTTTCATTAAATCAAATGCTTGCAAAAGATGATTAGATATCACAATTAAATAGTAAAAGAAATGAGGAGAAAGGAGAGGCAACTTGACATGGATTCTTGGTTAAGTGTCCATTTCTTTATAAATGCTAACAACATTAGGCCAATTACTCATATTTGCACAATAGTGCACAATAGTGCTCTTCACAGGTATTATTTAATCGGTTTCATTAGCTGAGAGAATCACTGACGTCACTGAGGATACCTTTCTGCACCTGGGCTTTATGCTGCTCTCAGCCCCACATTAATAATGATATGCATACCAAAACTACAGTCTATAAAAAAATGTAAATAAGATTGCTCTTGTGGACTTAAACAATTACATACTGTGATCACATTGCTGCTTTGTGCTCTTGCATAGGAACTCATTCTGTTTTGCTTAAATCAGTTTTGACATTTCCATTACAGGCTATATTACAGTACCTAGGGGAATCAAAGCTGCTCTTTCTTTAATGTAGCTTGCTTCACTCACCGGGACTGTTGGGATGGAAACGGAAATTATGAGCCTGCTGCTGTTGCATTATTGCCTGTCCTCTGCTGGGCCTTAACATCTGTCCTGGACGTCCATGAAGACCTCCACTGTCTCCTTGTCCGTGGAAGAGCATGGAGGGCCGAACCTCCATCCCATGAGGGCCTACCCTTGGACCACCGAGTACAGATAAGGGCCCCCTGTCTGGGGTGCTGCTGACCTCATAACTACTGGGGATCTTCACACAAAGTAGGTCTGAAATGGCTGCCACTACACCTGTGATGTTCTGAGATAACACAAAAACAAAGCATAAATATGATATTTAATACATCAAAAACTTGAGAAGGCCCAACAAACCTGGCTTTTGACATGTAGCCACAATTTTGTTATGGTACATAAGAAAACAGATGTACCAGGTACTACCCACAACCACAACAATGCAAATGGAGGAGAAAAACATCCAACATTATTTCATTAAACATGGGGGCACACAAGATCTAAAACATAACATCAGCAACATAACGTAACAGTCAACATCTATCTGCAATTGCAAACAACAATTGCAACACATACAATGAAAACACTTTCAAACTTAAGAGTACGTTAAGATTCAAATGAATAGAAAATAAATGTGACAGAAAGGGAGAAAGATTCCTTCTAACTATGATAAAGTTTGGTGGGATGTGAGTTAACAATATTTCATAATTGTACAAACTTGCTCAAATTTTACTTCAGAGACTAACTAAGACTTATTTTAAATAAGATAAGATATACCTTTATTGATCCCCCTTGGGAGAAATTCAGGTTGACACAGCAGTACAGAGAAGAAAGTAGCAGCGCAGGGTAAAAAGTACTAAAATAAGTCAACATGCAATATAAGAAAGGATAAATAAAAGTGAAGTAGGCAGAACATGGACCCCCTTAGCCCATGCCAGCCTTAATACGCAAACTACAGCGGGTCCAGGCAGTCGCGTACCAGGGGGCTGAGGTGTTGCAAGACCAGTCTCTCAAAGGTTTTCATGACGTGTAACGTTAGAGCCAGAGGCCTGAAGTCATTTTGAGCACTGGGACGTCCCTTCTTGGGCACTGTGACTACACAGGATGTCTTCCAGATCGTGGGCACGCTTTTCAGCCTCAGGGAAAGGTCAAAAAAATGTGTGAAAACTCCTGCCAGCTGCTCCGCACACACCCTGAGCACCCGTGGGTTAATGTAGTCTGGTCCCCTGGCCTTATTGGTCCTGGTCCTGGTGAGCTGCCGTCTCACATTGCTGGTATTGATGACTGGGGGTGTGGAGTGGGGGGTGACTGTCCACCCTGCTGGGTTTTAGACTGCTACCCCTGGTAGTAGGGGAAGGGGGGGGAAGACTGTTCTGTTGGGGGTGGCGGCGTGAAGTGGCTGCCAAGCCTCGTTCCTGAGGAGCTACGAGGAGGGGGGTAGCACAGGTGTGGGTGGGGGTTGGTGTATCAGAGGGGGTGAAGGTGGGCCTGGTCGGTGCTGGTGAGTTAAATCTGTTCAAAAACAGGTTTAGCTCGTTCGACGTTCCCTAGTCCCCTCCACCACTCTTACGGCTCTTTTCATGCCAGTTATGTTCCTCACCCTCGCCCAAACCTCCTTAGCATTGCCCTGCTGTAGCGTTCCCTCAATCCTGTTCTTGTGGCAGTCTTTAGCCCTCCTCAGTTCCCTCCGCAGCTCTCTCTGGATTTCTTTTTGGGCATTCCCCCATTGTACCCAGCCATGAAAGCCTTCTTCTTCCTGTTCAACAGAACTTTGATGTCCCTATTGATCCATGGTTTGTTGTTGGGGAAGCAGCGAACATTCCTGTTGGGGAAAACACTCTCCTTACAAAACCTCATGCAGTCAGTGACACATCAAGTGGGGCCCTCAATGTCATCACCAAAGTCCTCCTAAAACATCTCCCAGTCTGTTATCCTGTAGCAATCCATCAGGGTCTCCTCTACCTCCACTGACCACTGCTGTACAGTCCTGGTGGAAGAGGGCTGTCTCCTAACAAGAGGCTTATATGTAGGAGGCAGCTGTAGCAGCAGTTGTCTGGTTTGCCTAGAGGGGGAGGGCTGTGGCACTGTATGCCTCCTTAACGTTGGCATACAGTAAGTCCAAGGTTTTGTCTCCTCTGGTGTTGCAGGTCACATACTGGGTGAAGTTAGTCAGTGTCTTTGAGATATTAACATGGTTAAAATCTCCGTTTATTATGGGGGGGGTGTGCTGTGTCTGCAGGTCTGCAACAGTCGAGTGAATGACTTCACAAGCGCGCGCCGCCACTGCCGATGGCGGAGTGTAAACAGTGACGATGATGGCTGCAGAAAACTCCCGGGGCAGATAGGAAAGCCTCGAGCCCACAGCCGGCAGATCAACGTTAGGGGTGCATGTTATCGCCTTCGTGGTTACATGTCCCGGGTTACACCATTTGTCGTTGACAAAGACAGCAAGCCCACCACCTAGCTTCTTACCGCTCTGTTTTTCTCTGTCCGCCTGAACTAGGGAGAAGCCGGCTAGCTCCACTGCACAGTCTGGTGTCTTCCTGTTCAACCATGTCTCCGTCAGGCATAGCACACTGCTCTCCCGGTACTCACATTGTCCGCTGACAAGGGCAGAGTGTTCATCCATTTTGTTTGGAAGTGAGCGTACATTCCTCATGATGATTGAGGGAAGACAGGGTTTGTATCTCCACCTCCTCTCCGTCCTCTTGTTCTTCACCAGTACTCCGGCTTGGGTTCCTCGTCTCTTTCTCCTCAGCTCCTTCAGAATCTCCTTCGGACATGCCGCTAGTTCTTTCCGGTGCTGGAGGAGCTCCTCGCGCGAGTAGACCACGGTCCGTTCTTTGGCGATCACTGTGTCAGTAGTCCTGCACATTGTTGCTCCGACTGTTGGTTTGAGCCATAATTAAACTGAAACTAAAACTTTCCGCCTGTGTTGTAGAGTACTTTCCCAAGAAGTGCCAGGGTAAAGAAAAAACGAAAAAGAAAGGAGTAAACAAAGAGGAAAAAGGCGAAGCGTAGCAGGAGCTGCTGTGTCGGGCTGCTACTTGCTGCGGCGCCGGAAGTGTAGACAGGTGATTTAAGCCTCCTGTGAGGCTTAAATCTCACAGGAGTAAACAGCGTTTGCATAGATATTCAGCATGAGCTTAAGCATTCCTACCTCTGCTGCAGCTGGTCTCAGTGTGAGAGCTACAGACACCAGCCCTTGTTTGGAATCATCAGACATGGGGCCAAAGGGAGAGCCGAAGAACATCGCAGAAGGCTCTGTTTTTACATCTTGCAGTTTGATTTCTGACCCTAGTGAATGAAAAACAAAATATTCATAAACATTTGCCAAAATGTTAAGGCAAGCTAGAGTTGTCAGTATAAATTGCCCACACAAAAACATGACTGTGCTAAAGTTGTGTGTTTACCTTTCCCATCAGGTGCAGGAAGCATGGGGAGGACGGGAGACAGACAGGGGGAAGGCGGCTCATCTTTCACCAGAGATAAGTCAGGGTACCGACTAATCTCCATGCCAAACACACTCTCAGGTGATGAGGATGGAACAAAACTGTCAGGTGTGTCCCTGTCCTTGCAAGGATCCTGTCCTCTATTACTGTTATAATTTTTAGGGGAAACAAAGACCTCAGTCAAAACTGTGCAAGTCAAATTGATTATGCACAGTCACCTGACAATGACAAAATAACAAAATTAAAAACGACTGAGATTTATGTTACCTGAGCTCCTCGTGGTTGTTGTGAGGAGGAGTAGGGAGAGAAGCTGGCACATCTACAGTTTTGGGTCCCTGTGCAATGGCCCGAGCCAGCAGATCTTCCTCAGTCCTAAATGGAACATGTAGCGGCTTTGGCACCAGGCCTTTGGATACTGAAACAGGAGCACAATATATAGTCATGTATAGACATCTGTAATCATACTCCTTATCTGATTTCTATAATTTTGAGATTAAGGTAGTGTGAGATGCATTGCTGTGACTTATTCATTGAGTGGGGCTACAGCCATACAGGTAAATATAAAGCATCCAAAAGGGAAGTTTTCATATTTTTAGTACAGTGGAATGTGACTAGACAACTATTATTATAACCATTTTTTTCTCTTGCAGATTACTTTCTAGTTTAGATGACAAAGGCTATATTTAAGGACAGTTTTGATATTAAGCTACTGAATTTTAAAGCCCAGTCTCTTATAATTTAAAACCATGTAATAATAGTGTTAACTTTCATGCTTAGACTTACAATATCTCTATATCTGACAAGAACACAACTAAATAATTATTTGTAGCTGATTTTCAATGAATGTATACTAAATGCATGTTCACTGTTTCTTTCTTTTCAGACATTTCTCATTTAAATTATATTTCTGTAACTTACATTTTCAATGCAATCAATACCATTAATATTCTAATTTCAAAGCATATTAATATCTTTCTCAAAACTATAAGCAAAAAAACAGTAATCATTACATTTTATGGTATGGTTCTAAAATATTACAAAATCACCAATAATAACTATAAGAAAAAAAATGACAATAAATGGCAGTCTTGGGTAAATATCAATAGGACCCAAACAGTTTGTTCAGCAGTGCATTCATCTTTTAAGTAATTAAATGCCAATAAGGTAACCTTTACAGTTATGCAGTAAATGCAGTGCTGCATCTCCTCATATAAATGAACATCTAAAAGGGTTTAATCTGAACTCTAATAACATTTAAAACATTTAAAGTACCATTTTTTCTGATAATCAATACCAATAGACACCCTTTTGTGTCAAGTAAAGAAATTGTATTAAGAAAAAAAATGACTGAACGAACTTCAACAATAATACCCCCCTGCAAGTCCCCTAGGACTAGCACTAACTGAATCACGTGCAACACATCACTCGTTTCCTTGGTTTCAATGGTAAGAAAGCCTGCGCTTTCTATCTCCTCCACTATGTGCGCATGCATATTCACTAACATACAATCCAACAGCTCGTTCTGAATGGTACTGAAAGTACCATTAAGCACAGTGGCTCTGTTAAAATGGTGTTTCAACACACTGTAGCAGCAACAATAGAGTCCACCGGTCTGTAAAAAATCCTGGGATTAGCCGTGTCACAAGTCTCATCTTGGTCGCGCAATGTAAGTACATATGCAAGTTCATAGACACCACAAAATATTGCACAGTACAGCTTTTCCACTTATCCTCTTTATTTCTCCTGGTAGAGTTCCCTTCATATGTATTTTTTAATCCTCCCAATTGGTCACTTCAGTTTCTGTCTGGACTTTGTGAGATGTGGAGGCTCGAAACAACAGGTATGGGAAGCAAAGATGAGCACGCCCTTAGTGGCTGGCTGAACTTG
>KV751351.1:4350066-4364407 GCA_001698575.1 Mola mola
AAGGGAGCATTGGGATGCCAGCCCGGCGGTGGGTTGGGCATACACGAAGGTGCATTTGGCTGGCCTGGATGAAGAGGTATTTGCATCAATGTGTTCACTGGAGGTTGGACCATTGGTGGTCCACTTGGCACCATGCCAGTAGGGCCTGGCATAGAGTGCATTCCAGACATTATGGGTGTCATATTATTTTGCTGCTGTTTGACTCGGTACTCCTCTATAAGTTCTGCATGCTCCTTCTGTTGCTTGCGGATCTGAAACAAAACATAACACATACTTTCAAAAAATGTGACTGAGGGTTCTTTTTACAATTTAAACTGTGTATAGCTTGTGAACCTTTCAAATTTAAACAATTTTATAAGGACAAGAGCTTACTCAAGGAAGGAAGGAAATTATTTTACTTTAAATCATTAATTGAAAGACCTAACAAACTAAATAATATCACTTTAAAGCAGCACTGTTTTTGGGGAAGTCAAAGCAGAATGCCAGGTGATGTGATGACTCAACTTGTGTGCTGTTGTTATTATTAATATTATTATTAGTAGTAGTAATAGTAATTGTGGTATTAGTGTTATTAATTAAACTGCTAATATGAGTAACAAAGGACAATACTAATGGTAGCTATTGTGCACAAGGGGACTGAGATAGAATACCTGCTCCAGTTGTTTCTGTACTACACCCTGCTGCTCTGTGACATGTTTGAGCTGTTCAGCATCTTCCTCAGGGAACTCTCTCCCTGCCTTCTTCGCTGTTCTCTGTTTGGCAGACAGGGCTTTCTTAGACTTTCTGTGAGCACCAATCTTCTCTTCCAGAAACTTCTGCTGCATTTGAAGTAGCTGCTGAGTCTCCTGGAGCCACTCCTCATACTGAGCCCTCTGAGCATTATCTGAGAGAAGGGTTCATTTGTTAGCAATCTTGACAGTATAACAACAACACCTGACAATCCTGAAGAATTGCAGATGTATGTACATTTATTGAGAACTTACTGACAAATCCTGGTCCAAAGTTGGGAGGATTTGGTTTTGCTACTTGTGTTAATTTGCCATCCTGAAAGAAAGGTTTCAAGTGTGTAATTATATATTTGCAATATAAATTTCTTCCATTATACAATTTAAAATAGCATCTAAGTACTAGCCGTGTATTCAATTACCTGTCCAACAACTTGTGGAGGAAGTGGTGTGCTTTCAGGACAAGGTGGTATAGGACCTGGCGGAAATCTACAGTACAGCAATGCCAAAGACATGCACCATTTAATAACTCATTCAATCACAGTAGCAATTTGCTCATTCTTTAAACAACTGCACAATATCCTATTGGTTGGGTCATTAGATTGGTATTACATTGCTTAAATTAAAATTTTACATTTTGCTTTACAGAATGAAAATATAAGTGACTTCATAGTTAAGTTTCTACCTGTTCATGGCCATTGGGGTCATTCCCATGTTGTTCTGAACCATAACTTTGTTGATACCTTTTAGGGCAACCATTTTAGCTTTCATGATGGGGTCAGTGATGGCATCAAAATCTGCATGTGACAAACAATGCAATCTCAGAAAAAAAAATAAAAAAAATCTTATAATCAAGTAAAAACAGTGGCCTAAATAATTTACCTATGTTAGGGAAGAAAGAGTCGCTGGAGCGTTGTCGTATCATGGCTTGCATCTGCCTCTGCTGCTGTTGTTCTTGCCTCTCCTGGTCTAAGAGTTCCTGCAATAAAAGCGGCTGCTCCTCTAGCAGAAGAGGACGCTGCTGATTGTGCTGACCCATAGTCTGGTTTAATGCTGTCTGTTGGGTCTGGGCCAGACTGCTCTGGTCTACTCCAGGGGCAAGCCTGACCTGGTGGTCTGCTCCAAAGCCAGCCATAGAAGATTCTCCTGCAGTGGTGGCTTCAGGCATTGTTTGAGCCATGGCAAGAGCAGAGTTATGTTGTGTGTCAGTAACTTGGTTCTGCTGGGGAATGAGGTTACCTCCTTGACTGACAGATTCAACTATTGGATTTAATGACTGCTCTTCAGGCTGCTGTTTTACAAGTAAACTAGATAGTACTGGGGTGGAGTCAGAGAGCACGCCTTGCTGGTTTGACGTTAAAGTGCTTCCAGTAGTTTGTTGGTGTACCACCTCAGGGGTTTTTTGGCAATCTTTAACTTCTGTTTTAATTTCTTGCCCAGGTACCAAAGAAGTAGAGTCCTGCCCCCCTGGGGCTTCCAGCTTGACCTCAGAAGAAGACAGCTCAATTAAGGCCTCTGATTTTGCTGGTACAGATGATGAACTGGAAGAAGCCTCTGTTTCTGTACTTGAGTTTCTGTTGATATCTGTGGTGTCAGCATTATCATCCATAGGATCACTGAGATCCAGCTCCTCGTTAAACATGTCTTTTTTGATATCATCAAGGTCAGGGTCTGTATAGGCAATGATGTCAAACTTCCCAGATGTTAGAAAGTCATCGAGGTGTAGGTCATTTGTCTCCAAATCTAGATCTTTGCCATCATCAGGATCCAAATTTAGATTTTCCAAGTCTGCATCCACCAAGTCTTTCACTTCCACATCCTCAAGATCTTTGACTGCTGATTCTTCTGCATCCAGTTTCTCTTCCCCAACTTCACTGCTGGTGACAGAGAGTGTCTCATTCTGCCCAGCAGGAGGTGCAGTCAGGATCATAGATGCTGCCATGTTCTGGGTCTCGCTTGTAGCAGGCTGGCTCATGGATCTCACCAAAGGAGATTGTTTGAGCTCACTGTTTCCTGATATTTGGCCTTGTTGATGAAGATTGTCCATGCTGGCAGACAGGTGTATATGGCCACTCTGGGTAACCACGGGGTCTACCATCCTGAGCCCCTGATTTAAAGGACACCTGGAATCTAGTGCTCCTGGAAAACCTGGTGGTCTTTGACCCTGCAGGTTGAGATCTATATTATTTCCTTGCATGGAACCTGGGGGAAATGGCATACGTGGCCTGTTTTCTGCTGCCCTGTGTCGCAACTCAATGAACGGCTGGCCCATTATGTTATGCTGCTGGACTGGCATACCACGAGGTGGGAAGTGCTGAGGCATCCCCATAGAATTGCCTCCCATACTCTTTGCCATTTCAGCTGACATGGACCGTCTCATTTGCGGAGGGACATCTTGCATTGGGTGTTGCCCCCGCAGAAAGAACTCTTGGGGCCCATGAGGGCCTAGAACCCCAGGTGGAAAAGCAAACCTAAAATATGATAAAACACATAAATACATAGGAAAGGAATTTGTAGTTTGACTACCATTCGATCAATTCTAAAATATCTGAAACACTAAGGAGTAATTAAATAATAATACAACACAAACCTTGGTCCCTGATGTCTCAAATTAGGGTCTCCAGAAAGTTGGCCCCGGGGAATTTGTCCTTCATTAGGGAAAGGAGTCTGTTGATCACCTGGAAAAGGTCCAGGAAACCGCATTGGGCCTCTTATGGGTCCTTGTCCTGGATAAGGAGGAGGAGGTCGGTTAAACATCTCCCCCTGTTGTCCAGGGGCCTCCTGGGGCCAGGGTCGTGGTGTTCCTGGGGTTATGTTGCCAGCAGCCTCCTGTCGAATAGCACTCCTCTGTTGCTGCTGCTTGAGGATTAGTTCTCTAATTCGTTGTCGCTGCACAACACAACAAGCATACAAACATTAGTTAGAAGCCTTAGTTAGAATATACTTTTAGATGTTCAGACACATTGCCAGTTCATTTTGGCCTACTTAAACTCTGCAGTGTATGTGGGGCAATGCAAGTCAAAGGTCTCTTTTCCATTGATCAAAACTGCCTGCTGTCAGTTCTGCAAATGCAGGCACAGCTATTCATACCTCACATCTTCCTATGTACAAGTCAAACAAAACATATAGTATTACATTGTACATTAAGTACAGACAAACATAAGATGTTAAGAGTTAATCTCTTTCTGAACAGGTGTGTGCAATTATAATAGTAACATATACATCTACTAAAAAAAATGAAAAAAAATTATCAATTTTTCTAAGTCCAACTAAAATCACATTTAGCCGACATTTTACATAGCCAAATATAGTGTTAACTTATTTTATAAGAGTATTGGTAGTAAAAACAGGAAATAAAATCTAGGAGTATTACTGAAGAGCAATATTTATTTAGATAAAAAAATAATGGTAAAGCTAAAATTGTCAACAGATTGCGGAAACCAACTTCCTGGTCCAAATTTGACATACCATTGATAGCTGTACATCGTACTTCTCTTCATAAGATCAGGAATTACTACAAATGTTTAAATGTGGTCACTTAAGGTTATCTAACTGCTTTCGGTTCTTCCTATGTCTGAAGAGGAATGTCTTTAGATTATCTTTACTAACTGACTTAAACTTATTTCAATGAACTGAACTGTTATGCAAAAATAAAAATGAAAGGATAACATATGAAAAATGCCATTTTAATTCAAAATACAATGTTTTTCATGCACCTGTCTTAGTCGTTCCTCGCTCTCAGCGAGAGAAACACTCTGAGCCTCAGAGGAAGCACCGGGCATTTGTGAGTTGTTGGACAGCTGACTTGGGTCTTGAGGGACAGTAACATTGTTAACAACCCCAGATTGATCTTTAGTTTCAACTTTCTCTGTTGACTGTGGACAAGGGGTCAGCGGGGCTTGTTCAAATGGGTCATGGCCAGGTGTCTGACTGGGTCTTCTAGAGGGTGACTGAGTAAATCCATCATCTGAAACATTAGGGTTTTTCGGTGTTTGTGAGCCTGGATGGGAAAATGGCTCTTGAAGCCTGGCTTGAGGTGGAGAGAAAGGATCCTGGTTTCCCATCTGTCCTAGTCTTGGCCCTTGTCTACTAAGACCGTCAGCACCAGGCCGTGGGTTCCCTGGTGGCTGGGCAAATGGGTCATTCAGTAATGGTCTGGGTGCTCCAGGCTGGGAAAACATGTCACTATTACCTGGCCTTGATGTCCCAGGTGTACTAGTAAATGGTTCTAGTGCTCCCCTGTGGCTACCTGGTGACTTGGAGAACCTCTCTCCAACAGAGGGCCTTGGAGTACCGGGGGGCTGAGCATAAGGGTCAACTGAGCGAGATGGTGACATTCTCTGCCCAGGGTGGGACTGATGAGGAAACTGGCTGATCCCACTAGGACGAGGAGTAGAAGGTGCCTGTGAGTAAGGGTCCGAAGATGGGCTAGGATTTGATGGCTGACCATAGTCATGTGGGCGTGGGGTTCCAGGAGCTCGGGCATAGGGCTCAAAAAAGGGTCGAGGCTGAGCACCAGGTTCATTGATGGATCGCTGGTTACCCGGAGACTGAGAAGGTTGGGCAAAGGGATCATACGTAAAATGGTCAGGCCTTGGAGTGGAGGGTGCGTGAGCATAAAGATTTCTAGACATCTGAGTCATTGGTCCTGGCTGAGCAAATGAGTGCACCTGAGAGTGATGCTGGCCAATTCTAGTGGAACTGGTGAAGTTATCATTCCCAGATGGTCTTGGTGTGAGGGGAGACTGAGCATAAGGGTCATTCTGGTGATTCTGTGAAAACCTATCAGTAGAATGCGGACTTGGTCTGTTAAAGGAGTCCTGAGCCTGAGGAGGGGGCATTGGAGTTTTGAACAGAGGGACTGAGCCAGACTCATTACATCCAGGAATTGGCGCTAGTAATGGCCTTGAGTAAGGGTCAGACAAGATTAACCTATTCTGGGCCATGCGCTGATAAGCCTCATTTCTTATCATGGGCCTTGAGTATGGGTCTCTGCCTGGAGAACCCATTGGGGGCCTCCCCTGAGCAGCCTGACTGACCCTAGGGGGACCAATTGGCTTTAGAAAAGGGTCCATTTCTCCAGAAGGCCTTGGGGTGTCAGGAGGTTTGGCATAGGGGTCACTGTTTATGGATGTTGGAGAGCCAAAAGTTTCATGTGCAGGAGAAGGCCTTCCTCTGTCCTGCTGATCCATCAAAGACGTGGGTGATTTACCAGATTCTGCAGGTATTCTGCGACACGTATTTGGCCCAATAATTGGTGGTCTTGGTGTTCCAACCATCTTGGCATACGGGTCCCATGGAGAAGATGGTCTGGAACCAGAGGATCCAGGTGAGAATACCTGTGGGGATTGAGGTTGGGAGGAGAGGCCAGATGGAGGTGGAGGAGGGGGCCGTAAGAAGACATCCTCTTGAGGGCATGAAGTGGGTGTGCCAGGTATCTGCGGCCTTGCAAAACCTTCTTTAGGGTTGAGCTGCTGCATGGGTGACATGCTCCCATTGCTAGGCTGAGAGGCTGGGCTCTGGTTACCGCTGTTACTGCCATCTCCCTCTGACTGGCTGTTGCTCTGCTGTTGTTGCTGTTGCTGTTGTTGTTGTTGCTGCTGCTGAAGTTGTTCATTTTTAACTTGCTCCAATTTCTGAGTGGCTTCAATTTTAGCTTGCTGTTTGCTTTTCTGCCTCATTTGCTGTTGAAAGGGCACAATGAAAAGCAGGATTAGATATCAAAAAAGATAGAGCAAATATCAGTCCCATGCCAAAAATGAATTGGACCTACTAACCACCAAAGTCATCAGGGTTAATGTTGAGGATAGTGCAGTTGTTTAGGGAGCTTTACTAAACCACCACTTCTTAGCTGTCTTAATATAAAGTGGACCTGCCGCTGCATTGCCTAACTTCATTGCATACACTCTTACCTGTCTAAACTTCCACTCTTGTTCATGCTCTGACTCTTTTGGTTTCAAAGGGTCTTTAAACAGCAGTTCTGTGTCTAGTGGTATGTTGGGATCAAACACCTCAGGGGGCTGTTGCTGATGATGGTGCCTCTTCACCGTCTCATTCGACATCTGGACTTTGTTGATGCGCAGGGCTGCTCGGTTATCTCTTGCCTTTTGCTAAACAGCAAGTCAATCACAATTGCAAATACAGACCATTAATAAACATAATACAGCAAGAAATAAACAAGCTAGCTTGTTTCTGTTTAGTCATAATATGTGCAATGCTGGAGAAATGTTATTGATACGACTACAACAAATGCTGTATGTGTAAAATTAAATGGTCTTTTATATTTTACCTTTTATATTATTTGTATTACTTGGGTATTTCAGTATTGGATGGAAAGCATATCAAAAATTGACTGCAATCATCCCTGCCTGAGTCCAAATATCTGACAGTGAACTTCATAGTCTTATCAGTGCGATAGTCAATTAGAGTTAGTTAGAGTTACTACAGTTACTTCTTACACGTATGGGTCCATGAACCAACCAGCATCAACAGAATAATTCCAAATAGATACTAGCTGAACCAAGCGCTGGTTGTCTGAACCTTGCTATAGTTGTAACAAACCAGTGGGGATTGAACAACTACAATATCCATAAAGTGAAGAAAAGGATATTCATGCCTGAAACTAGGATGATTTGCTAACCTAAATATGACCATGGCATTATAAGAAACTGTGGTTAAATGTGACAAAATTCCATTTATAAAACAAACAAAAAAAAAATACATTTTGTATTAAGACTAGATCTTTTAAACTACCCTCTGCTAAATAATGTTAATTACAGAGACCATGGTGAGTTCAACATTAACCAGGACTTCCTATGTTAATTATTTCATCTATGAATAGCCACATTTCAAACTGCAATGGCCAGATGTAATAAAGGAACTGTCCTTGTGCATACTAATGTCAGTGCAAGTAGTAGGGACAGTTTAATGCATGGTTCAAAGTGTGTTTAAGATTGTAGAAGAAAAGTTGGCAAATTTAACAGGATGAGTGATCTTACCACATATGGGGCCCTGTCCTGTGAACTAGCTTTCCTCCAAAGTTTTGCAATTTGCTTTACTCTTGTAGACCAGTCTGTTGAAAGAATAAGAGGAATTGTCATGCTGATAGTCCCACAGAGTATACAAGGTATTTTCTGGTTGTATTTCAGACTACAGTTCTTCTAAAAAACTATCCAGACATAATCAGAAATTGGAACAATGACAATAAAAAAAATTGACAAGAGGGAAAAAAATAGAGGGATTATTGACCTGACAACCAAACTTTTTTTTAAAAATTATGTTTACCCCTTGCTATATCTGACTTTTGGAGGAATTGACTAGGGCTGCGCAATATAAGGAAAAAAACTGACATTGCAATATATTTTTCATTTTTTTTACCAGACTGTCTGGCTGTTGACAGATTAACTAACTAAGCTAATGGTAGCACAGCAATGAACTTTACTATGAAAGTAGTTGCAATTATCAAATTTTATTGCTAAAGACAGTGGACCTCTGTGGATAATATTAACAAGCTGAGCTAACATTACAAGCAGGTCAGCTCACAACACCTATGATGCCCTGTGCCTGCCAAGGAGCACCTACAAATTAACTTTTAGCATGTAACCGCTTAAGTTTTGACTCTTAGGCCCTCTACAGGCAAAGTAAGTTTTCCAGTTGAGATGCATAAGAGAGTCTCTCTCACCACCTATCACAATACTGGACTGATGAGAAAAATCAAAATAACATAATTGGCATTAGGTCTGGGGTAACAAAGTTAGTAACATGACATTACTATTATTTAATATCTCTGGAGCATTGCATATGAGAGATTTATAGTGGAATTGTTTGTTTTTTCTCCATTTTTATGGATTTAGATGGCAAGAGCAATGCCTCTTTCCAGATATCATGACCCAGTTACTCCAAACTATCCATAAACCTTATTGTGAGCAGACAAGGCTACACACAAAAACCCATACTAACTATTAAGAACTAAAATAGGTATTTTTGTTTTTCGAGTTGAACTGTATTTTTAAGGTTTAAAAGCTATGTACAAACCTGGATATTCTTCTTTTAGGTTTGGGAAATTAACATTAGTATATAAAACAGGCGCAACAGTGGCCAGCTCTCCAAGTGTCTCCTCCTTTTCCCACTTGAGTGTACTCCTTTGGGCATTTGACATGGCTTCAGTCTCCCCCTCGGGCAGCGATCCAGGTGGTGTAGGGCCGGGGCCATGGGCAGGGGAGGGCCATGGACCAACTGCTTCTCTAGGCATCTGATTAAACTTTTTATCCCTGTAATAACAAAGGTAGACAATTAATATATATAAAAAAGAATTTGCAGAGAAAAGAGAACATTAAATAATTTGAAGCACAATTGCAGTAAATTACCTTGGATTGTCAGTGAAAGGCATTCGGTTTAGGGGAGGGAAATTGTCTGGGACACAATGTCCTGCTCCTGGATTTGTAGGGAAGCGCTGGTTTGGTCCCATCATGCCATTTATCATCGGCATCCTTGGAAACATGGGATTTCCTACGGATGATTTAAGTGATGAATAAGATGCATAGGTGTTCAATAACAACAGACTAAATACTCTCCTTATAAAAGACATGGTCGTTAATGATGTACCTGTGTTGGGGTGAGGCATACTAGTGCCAGGTGTGGCAGGGATGGGTCCTGGACCCTGGGGGTGAGGCACCTGTGGTGGTGGAGGTGGTTGGCTTGTGCTGGGACTAAGGACAGCTGTGAAGAGATCCTCCACATCTTTACCCTCCAGCTCTGTAACAAGATTGTAAAAAAACAATGTTGCATGTATGTATAATACCCAATAAGGCAGGCCTTGGTGGAAAATTCAGCACGAGCTACAGACTATCAAAAACATAGCTCAAGGTGATCAAACTGGATACGAGCTCCATGGCAAACAGTTGATCTTGAGTTTAAGGCTGGGTTTTGACAGCTGCTTGATAGGTCAGATACCTGCTCATGATGGATTTTCCTTCAGGGGGAGTAAATGCAATTAAAATAACAAGAAAAAAAAAAAAAAGTAATATTAGTCTGGTGTGCTGCAGATATGTTGATGCTGAAACTGTTCACATAGGCCAATTCAACTAAAGGATAACTTTTAACAAAACATTGACAAAAAAATTTAAATTTGACTATATTGCCAAAAGATAAAATAAAAAGAAATACATACATCTCTATCTAGATTTCTATCTAGATCTCTATCAGTTTTTATCATGAGAGAAAACGGAACCATAAACTTGTTCTGTCTTAAAAGCACACATATGTATCTCACTAACCTGTATACACTAACTAGCAAAACAGACTCATGAGCCCAGTGCTGTAAAAACACTGTAGTGGTAGTTACATAAAACAGTGTTGTAAAGAGATGGATCAAAGTTTACTGCTCTACAAGGAAGGTTGAAATTACAAACCTGGAATTTTGTATAGTTTGCTGAGAATTGATTCTGAAATGAAAGAATTAGAGAAAACCAATCATTATTCATATATAATAAAGTGTTAAAATAACAGTATAAGAAAAAAAACTTAACATGTAACACCTAACATCTAGTCTCCCACACTAACCATCAGTGACCATCTTGTCTAGCTCCGGGCTAAGAATTCCATCCAGGGGTTCCTCTGGTAGGGATCGAGGTGTCCTCCGGCCAGCATGAGATGGGGGTACCACTGGGGAACTGTCTGTCAAGGGCCCAATATCCAAACCAGCTGTGGAAACACACACAGACACACAAAAACAAATCATAACATGCAGACATACCCATACAGAAAGCAACAATATAAAACACCAAGCAAAGAACCTGATTATAAATATAGAACTGAAGTAAGACCACGTTTATTGTCCTAACAGCCTGTTGAATATAATCAAAACTCAACAGCTCCGTGGGGTTCCTGTGTTGCTAGAAAGAATGTTTTGGGAACTGTGAAGAGACAGACAGGTCATACCAATTCACTTTAAAAATAGACAAACACTTGAATGTTTGCAAAGGATAATAGTGTTTATGTTGATATTCTGTACTGAATAAAATGTTGTTTATTTAAAAAAAAAAGAAAAAAGAAAAAGAAAGACAGAAAAAAGAAGCCATACAACCTTCATCAACTTTTAAATAGCTGTTATGATTTGTAACAGTACCCATACAAATAAACTTGAGTTATTTTACTGAATTATGCTGGAATCCTCAAATTTACAAGCTCACAAATAAACTCACAATACAAAGCATAACTACCAATGTAAATAACAATATTTTCCTAATCTTTTCCTATTTTTTCAACACAAAATTTCTTACATATGAATGATTACATAATTCCTTGGTTTGTAATTTGTTTTACAGCAAAATATTATCAAACCATTAGGCATTTGTACACAATCATGTACTGCAGTGTTTTTAGTCATTTAGCCTTTACTGTCTTCAATGAAGTTTGCCAAGGTCTTATACTTTATAAACTGCTGGGTACAAAAATGCTTATTTCTTGAATTCCAGGACGTCCTTGTCAATTTACTTTTCTGAACATATTGTTTATTAGCCAGCTATAGTTCTTCTCTTAGTTATTTAGAAAATGTCAAGTCAAATGGTTTAGAAGGCTCACAAAGACTGACAGAGTATATGCACTTGAACACTGTGCACTGCGTTAGGTAAGCACTAAGGAGTCTAAGAGGGCTGAAACAATCAAGTATGAAGCAGCTTATATACATGCATACTTAAATAGATTTGCACTGCAAGAGAGAGGGAATTCACTAAAGCAAGGGATTAGTAGGCCATAGCACCCTTACCAAAAGGAGGAGGTGAGCAGTCAACCTGGAAGGGGCAAAAATCAAGACCTACAAGAACCCAAAACCAGATAAAATGAGTGAAAAAATAGTGACGACAGCACAAGCACAACACGCTTCTGACAATGCGAACAAACAAAAGATAAAATTAAAGATGAACATAAAGTACTGCTAAAGAAAGTGACATAAAAAAAATAATTAAGAGGTGAAAGCAAAATGAAATTGCTATCTGAGGAAATTACTAGAACCATGTGGAGAAGATTTTGCAAACCCAGAGCTAGGTGACCTTTAAAGATTCTTGCCACTGTGACCGTCTATAAGATACATATAACGCACCAGAGTCACTGCTTGGCTTTCCGAGCATTCCCAAGATGTCTGCATCAGTGTTCAGAACATCAGATAGATCAACTAATGGTTCATCAGATGCCTCTGTAGATGGAGAAATAAGAAAACAAAAAAAGGAAGAAAACCAAACTGTCACAAATCATAATTTATGGTAATGTTAAATGGACATGAGAATATGATTTAGAACCATGTGTTAGGGCAACATATGTAGAATTATGTCTTGAATGAACACAAAAGAAACTGCATGTAAACAAATTGCAATGGTGAGGATGTTTAAATATCCATATTAAACATGGATATCCAACACAACATGGATACGTTCAGCATTTGTTTTATGCATTTGTCTTTGCCAGTTTAAGATTTTAGCTGTGCCGCCTCTGGCTCACATTCAGGTGTGCAAAGTTGTTAGTTGTTTTTCGTAATGTAACAACTATGGCTGATACAAAAACGGAGGAGGTGAAGTAAAAAGGGTTCATGGGTTCATGAGTTGTTGTTTTTTTTACCTCCTCTGGCATTTTGGGACACAAGGTTGTTCACCATTTAGTCCTCTTATTGAGTTTGTTTTGTTTTACTTTTCATTTAAATCATTTGTTGATTTGGTTTAAAAGTTCAATTTATGTCAATTATAGCTAACAATTTTGTTTTTCAATTTAAAGATCTTATAAATATATAGTATCCCACAGAATCACTGGAAATCATAATACTTAAACAATAACCTTGGAGAATATTGTCTTTTGAATCAGACCAAAAATGGAGCAAGCTACTAGATCATATCTGGACCAATTTTAGCATACTGCAGCTAGAAAAAGAAAAGAAATGGACAAATTATAATGGTTTTTTGAAGTCTCAGGTGTATATAAAGTTGCACTGGTTTCAGTAATAGTTTTTGATGGTGTGCTGCACAGGGTAAATATACTTGAATAGGTAAAGGTGCTCCTTGTTGCATGAAAAATAATATTAACAAGTAGCAATCATGGTCTGCAAAAAAAAAAAAAAAAAAATTAAATCAATTTTGAAATGAAATAAATTTTTCATTCATTGCAAACGTCTGAATTTAATATTGGTAAGCTTTGGAACCAGCCTTAGCAAGCCACTTTTACTTTTCGATTTCAGACATATCTCATTTTTACTAGTTTTATTCACATCAATACAAGTGGCATGTATGTTTTCATGTAATCACAGACAGGCTGAGAGATCAATAACTACAGAATGAGTGACCAGGACAGAGAGTGCAAGCTTGTAGACTGAACAGAAAGCCTTCAATTGGCACTTAACAAGTTGAATTCTGTGGAATTTTTTAATTGATGTTGCAAAGATTATTTTGCTCTCTGTGCATTCTGTTATTCCAACTTATTCCTGTATGAATAGAGGTTTCAAACAAAGGTATAAAAGACATTTCTGTGACCCACAAAAAGATAGCCCATTATATTGGGCCTTTCTAAAATGAGAATTAATCCCTTTTTAACAATTGGGTCAGATCTAATATTTAGTCCATCCCCATCACTGAACCATCAGGTCTTGGTCCTGGACATATACGTACGTCTTCCTGCGTGTCTGGAGGGAAGGGAAGTTGTTGAGGCACTGAGCAGAGGGTCTGAAGAAGAGTCGAGGAAGCTGGTGGTTGGGTACTTCCTCTCCACTTGGTTTTGGCCTTCTTCCAGTAAGCCTGATTCCACACCTTGTTGTCTGCTCTGCTTGCTTTTGTCCAGTAGATCCTTACCAAAAAATGCCTCCTGAACATGAAAACACAAAGCACAGGGTCATCTCTGTGTTCCCAATTTCCTTCAAGAACTGTCATTTTCATGGTATCATTTTTTGGAAACCCATTGCCATGTCACACTGAGACTCTTCAAGAATAACAAAAGCCCATAAATATTGACCCAAATGAAAAGGGGAAGCTCTGAAACAGTCATGTTCCTGCTGGCCTCACTTTTGTCAGTACCTTCCTCCCCCAACAACTTATACTCAAGTCATCTACTATCCTTAATGACATGCAACTGCAACTCCCTGGTGCACCAGACATTAAAAGCGCAATTTCAATAATTAATGACATGTGCTGGACCTTTAGCTTAGCTTAGCCTGAACATCCCCCCTACTGTCTTGGGATACAGATCAGAACTGACAGCTGCCGGCAGTATAATGCATATCTATGTAATATCTATGTCTATCTATGCAATTGACATCGCCTCCAGTTAAGTTTTGCATGTCAGTTCATCAAAAGATTTTTAAATAGCATGATCACAGATTATTATTATCTGCAGTGAGATTTTCTACATTGTTCCCCTTTTAAGACAGCTCACAGAAGGGACACTGTGCACCAAACTTCTAAGCGGTACTTTGGATTCTCAACCTTCCCACAGGTGGAATAAAAACCCCTTTTCTAAAGATATGGCATGACAAGACCAGACAATCTGCATAAGAGTAAAACTAAAACTAAAACTAAAAATAAAACTCAATATTTTTAGCCAGAATTTATAATTGTTATCACAAAAATTTTTTGTTAAAATTT
>KV751351.1:4364442-4375903 GCA_001698575.1 Mola mola
TAAATTAGTTACTTACAGAGTTACTTTAAACACACTATCCCAGAGTGGTTATAAAGCTTTTCAAATGTTTCTGAAATTTCTATATTATATATTGTATAATATATATGCCCATTTTATATTGTATATAAGTTTACTGTTTATACCAAAGAGTAATAATTTCCCCTTAAGGTGACAGACCTGTAGGTAGGTTGGAAAAGCTTCTTCTAGTTTTGTCTTTTTCTTTCGGTAACGCTTCTTTATTTTCTCAGGCACCTCTGGTCCAGGAGGAATCTCATCCACAGGTGTATCAGGAAGGGCCTCTGTCCATCCTGAAGCAAGGGAAAAAATGCATCATATAAAAACATAAACATATCAGAGAATATTGCACTGAAATGCAAATGTGGGTATATAATCGGACTACAGACCCTCATCTCTTCCTGTAGGAATCTCTGACATTGAGCCAGAGGAATCCTTTCTGCAGAGGGCCCGTTTGGCCTTGCTTGGACCTTGACCAGGACGGTTTCTCTGCCGTACCATGAATCCACCAATTCCTTGAAAGGATTAGTTATTAAATTATTAGCAGTAAGTCCACAAAAGTATTAAAAAAAATACAATTTTCATTACCAACACAGGTGTTATATGAACACAGACATATTTAGCTTGAAGGCATGATTCTATTAATTGTCCAGTGCTTTCATAATAAAAGCTCAGAAACACTATATATAGCCCTTGTACATCTGAGGCACTAAGATGACAGTGCTTTGCCACAGCGTCAGTCATGTACTGCACTATTTTACGCTTCAAAGGAGCTGTCTCCTTCAATCAGGTGCCCTACCCGGCCGGTACGGTTTCCTCTTCCTCTTTTTGCTGCCGTCCACCCCCTTAGAGTCGTCTTCTGTTGGCTCTCGCTCCAGGCTTGAGTCAGACTTTGCCTCACAATCTAGGAGCTCCGCCTCTGCAAAAGAGAGAGAGCATTGAAGAGTGACGGCCCAGCAGCAGAAAACACCCTGGCGAGGCCCCTCAGCACAGCACCGGGGTTAATTCTATCTAACTACACTCACTGGCAGGATAGTAGCCTGATTGAAATTAAGTTCACCAGATGTATTAATAAACCCTCAGTTTCCAGGAAGACTTTTTATTTTTCATGCTCTTAGACTTAAAAATGAAATATTAACTAATCTTTGGGTGAAAAAGGGGAAAATTAATTTCATTATAATTATCTGGTTCATATCAGAGCTGAACACAGCACTCTTTTTTGCTTGGTTGGTACTGATCACAAGGTGCTGGATCAATTACATGTATTTATCTGTATTTATTTCCAAGAAGTTTCAACTGATAGTATTTACAGTATTATGTGAAATATTCGGCGTGAAAATGGACAATAAACACAAAATAGTGAGCAAAGACACAGTTTGCATTGCACTAGTTTTTCCAAGTTGTGAATAAAGATAGGTCGATTAATGCTTCCTGCTGTAACACTCTAAGAATAAGACTTTCCAAAAAATATTAAACAAAAAAAAAAAAAAAAAAATTAGGAAAACACACACACAATAGTTTTGGGAACTCTTAAAGGGAATCTCAGCTGCAGACTTAAATTTATTATTGTAAAACTGTCATAGAGATCATAATAATTTAAAATGTGAATTGTGCAACAACACTCAAATGAAAGAAGAAGCTTGTGCAAGAAAACAAGTACCTCTGTTGTCCACCATATCTTCGTCACGAGAGTGCTCTGAGAGGGGGTCTACAGGGGCCTGAAGCACTGCCACACTGTTCTGGTTAATGATCTTCAGCTTCAGCTTTGGTTTGGGTTTTCTGCGCCGTGAGCCTGTAGCAGACAAGCTCTGAAGCTGACAAAGGCCAGACTCTGTCAAGCAAACACCATCCTGGGTGTAAGTCCTCGACAGATCTGGAAAAAAAAACAAAACAATCAAGACGACAATCAAGTATAGACTGTATACACTTACAATGACGTTGGAAATTTACATACACCTTAGCCAAATACATTTAAATTTGGTTTGTAGCTCTCATCTCTTGAAAGTGCTTTTTCAGTTCTACCCACACAATCACTGTTTTGAGGTCAGGTCTTTGTGATATCCATTTCAATGTAAGGGTGTAAGAACATATTAATACATTTAGGTGTTGCAATATTTTGCTTTGTGTTACTGTAATGATTTTAATTATGTGCAATGATTGGTGGCAGTGGTTCATTTATTGCTATGTTTAAAACCAGACTTGTACAGAGCAGTTTTTTTTTTTTTTTTTAATCAGTCCTCAGACATTTTAGGCCTCCTCTCCACTATGTCAACTATGGCAGAAAGTAGTAAACACATATTGTTAAAATAAACTGAAACAAAATATTGCCTATCTTCTGATGTCCCCAAATACTACAACATGTTCAAACTTTAAGCCGGTTTTATAATACCTAGGATATTACCAGGTTCTTAAGAGTCAATAAGCCAACATTTTTGAAGCATGATTGGGATCGCTGCAGGTTTTTTTTTTTTGTTTTTTTAACTTTCTGAGATGTCCTGAGATACTGCTACATTATACTCACAAAATTTAGCTTCCTCATGGTGCTCATCTATTTTGTGCAAAGCATAAGGTTGCCACACTTGTGCTTCACATATGACATAATTCAGTCTGTTAAGTTACAGGCACTAATGTTTTTGGACTAGTTATAATATTTTCAGGTAACCAAAATAACAGCCTGAGTATAAGTATACATGTTATCCTGTGTTGGCAGGAAGTGGGCACTTTTATTGTGAAGTGACAGCAAGTTGAGTTGTTGTTGTCCTGTGAGTTTGATATGAACATGGCGGCGGTGGCCAATAAAGCAGTTGTTGTACAACTTTAAAGTTTGTCTTCTTATCGAATAACAATGGCAGCAGAGGATGGATGGAAACTACAGAGTCTCGCCAAGCTTCGACGAAGGGAAGCCTTACGAAAGCTGGAAGAATGAAGTCGCAATTTGGACTAGAGTCACGGAGCTTAAAAAAGATAAACAGGCGCTTGCTGTGGTTTTGGCGCTATCCGGAAGAGCAAGAGAAATGGCGATGGAAATACCAGCAAACGACTTGAATAAAGAGACTGGTATGGACACTTTGCATGCAAAACTTGACAGTTTGTTTTTCAAAGAAGGAAAAGACCGGACTTACGAAGCTTACTCGAGCTTCGACCGGATTACGAGAAACTGCAGTGTGTCGATATCGGACTATATAATCGATTTTGAACAACGCTACTCCCGGAAGTGCAAGTACAAGATGGAGCTTCCTGATGCAGTGTTGGTTTTTAAACTGCTGGATACGGCATGCTTGGACACGAAAGCCCAACAGTTAGCTCTCACAGCATGTACAGACCTGACTTTTACATCAATGAAGTCGGCATTGAAGGGAATATTTGGAGGGAAACTGTCTGCTAGTTCTGGTGTGGGTAGTAACCAAGAAACAGCTTATTTCAAGGAGCAGAGACGTCAAAGGGGCAAGTCATGGCCCCAAAAGGATCAACAGAAGACACCATTGCCTGGCACAAACCCACTGGACAGGTACGGTCCCAGATCTAAGTGTGCCATTTGTCAGTCCACATTTCACTGGACCAAGGACTGCCCACACAAAGGTGAGCAAGTGAAGCTGACTGAAGCTGTAGCAAAGAATCAGTAGAAGAGTGCAACATCACTCTGTACACTAAAGAGTCACTCACTGAAGCAGAAATATTCATGACAGAGTGTTTTGGTTCAGCAAAACACTCGACACCGCATGCACACAGATTGTGTGCGGACAACAGTGGCTAGATAGCTACATCACTGGACTGAGCCAGAATGAATCCAATGACATAAAAAAAACTGAAACCCCCAGTTGCAGGCCCTTCAGATTTGGAGATGGAAAAGTGGTACACTCCACTAAGAAGCTGAAAATTCCTGCACAAATTGGACAGACCACATGTCATATTGAAACTGATGTAGTCTCAGCTAACATCCCGCTGCTTTTGAGCAAAACCTCCATGAAAAGAGCAGGGACAGTACTAGATATGGAAAATGACAGAGCACTGATGTTTGGCAAACCTGTAACACTTGACTTCACAAGCTCTGGTCATTAATGTGTGAACATTATGGACAACAAAAACAAGAACATTCAAGGGGATGAACATGTCATTGCAACTACAGAAGATGGCGCTCCAGAAGAAAAAAGTGAGAGGGAAGAAATGAGATGTGAGGATGAGATATTGACAATCTCAGAAGAAATGAGCTCAGCAACAAAAGAAAAAATCTTGTTGAAGCTTCATAAACAAGTTGGTCATACGTCCGCTGACAGGCTACAGAGGTTCCTGAGGAGTTCAGGTAATACAGACAAAGAATGTAATAACATCCTGCAGAAAATTGTGAATGAATGTGAAGTATGCCAAAGATACAGTAAAACTGCACCAAAGCCTGCTGTTGGCCTGCCACTGGCATCTCAGTACAATGAGACTGTGGCTGTAGATCTGCATGAGTTTGAACCAGGTGGGTGGTATCTCCACATTATTGACCAGTTCACACGGTTTAATTCAGGCAGCATCCTGACCATAAAGCGGTCCTGAAATAGTGAAACACTTGGTTCACGACTGGGTAAGTGTGCACGATCCACCTCAGAAACTGTTTAGTGACAATGGAGAAGAGTTTAACAATGATGAGATGAGGGATATGGCAGAAAATTTCAACATAGAAATAAAGACAACAGCTGCCTTCAGCCCATGGAGCAACGGACTTCTGGAGCACCACAACCAAACACTTACTGAGATAATAATGAAAGTGAAGACAAGCAACTGTTGTGACTGGAACACTGCAATGGACTGGGCGCTTATGAAAAAGAACACCATGCAAAATGTCCACCACTACAGTCCTCATCACTTGGTTTTTGGACAAAATCCAAACCTGCCCTCTGTACTAACTGATAAACCCCCAGCTTTAGAGGGCAAAACAAAAAGCGAATGGGTGGCAAAACACATCACTGCTTTACATGCATCAAGAAAGGCTTTCACAGAAGCAGAACGTTCAGAAAGAATACGACGAGCACTGTGGAAACAAATTCGTCACACAGATGAGAAATATGAAACTGGAGACAAAGTGTACTACAAGAGAGTAGATTGTGCTGAGTGGAAAGAACCAGGAGTCGTCATCGGTCAGGACGGCGCAGTGGTGTTTGTCAGACATGGAGGAACCTGCATCAGGGTACATCATTTCAGATTGAGAAAAGTGAACAAAGAAAATGTGGACCAACAAGTCACAAATGATGATACAGAAAGTGACATAGACTTTCACCAAGAAAAGGATAGTGCTGACAACAACATAGAGGGCACAAAAGACACCGGCCCTGAGATGCAACAAGGGCTGAGGCAAATGGAGCCGGCAAGAATGACCACAAGGGAGCAGAGTGGAGCAGAACATCCCACAAATGACTATACAGAGACACACAGTGGTACAGAGCAGGCAACTGATGTCAGTCTAAAAAACAGGACAAATTGTGAAGCACAGAGATAAAGAAAAAGGTACATTACACACAACCAAAGTCTTAGGGCGTGCAGGCAAAGTTAAGGGTAAATACAAAAACTGGTACAACTTGCAGCATATTGAGCCCTCTACTGTTGCAGGCACTACAGAGTCAGCTGACATGTCAAGTGTAGAGAACCTTGAGGTAGAAACAAGTGTTACGGACACTAGTACCACAGATGTATCTGAGGATGTATTTGTAACTAAAGACGTGTCATTTGACATAGCAAAACAGGAGGAGATAAAGAGCTGGAGGAATAACAATGTATTTGAGGAAGTTAAGGATGAGGGACAGAAGTGCATTTTGATTAGGTGGGTGTGTACCCTCAGAGAGACACTCACTGGGCCAGTACCAAAAGCACGCCCTGTGACTAGAGGCTTTGAGGAGTTAGAAGCGTCAGAGCTACAAAAGGACTCACCCACATGTGCTAAAGAGTCCCTTCGTCTACTTGTAGCAATGATATGCCAAAGACAGTGGACACTACATTCTACGGACATAAAGTCTGCATTTCTACAGGGAATCAAACTATCACGTGACATCTTCATCAGGTCCCCTCCTGAGGCTGAGAGTAAAGAAACATTATGGAAGCTCAAAAAGTGTGTGTATGGCTTGGCTGATGCTTCCCTATACTGGTACAACGGAGTAAAGGAAATAGTGCTGACAATAGGAGGAAAAATGTCTCAAGTTGATCCAGCTGTTTTCTATTGGCTAGATCAGGACTGTGCTGTAACCGGGGGTCTTGCCTGCCATGTGGATGACTTCGTATGAGGGGGGCACAAAAAGTTTCTCCACAAGCTTAATACCCCAGCTTAGATCTACATTCCAAGTTGGGCGTGAGGAACATGCTAGCTTCTGTTATGTGGGAATAGACATTGTAACTGTTGACAGAAAAGTGCAAATACATCAAGAGAACTACATTCAGCATATGCAACCCATACATATGGATCCACTCACGAGCTGTGGAAAAAGACTTCCCCCTCTGTGAGAAGGAAAAGGATCAACTCAGGTCAAAGATAGGTCAAATACTCTGGGTTGCAAGACAGTGCAGGCCTGATGTAATGTTTGATGGCAGCAACTTGGTGTCAGGCATGAAAAATGCAACTGTGCAGATTATCCATGAAGCAAACAGGATTGTGTTTAAACTGAAGTCCAAGAAGGTAGTTCTGAACTACTAATACTTGGGCAGTGACAGTGCCTTGAAGATGACTGTGTTCAGTGATGCCTCATTTGGAAACCTTTCTGATGGAGGCACTCAAGGAGGACACTTCATCACTCTCATGGGGAAAAAGGGAAAGTTCTCAGCTCTTTCTTGGCAGTCAAAGAGAGTCAAAAGGATTGTGCGCAGCATACTTGCAGGTGAAACATTGGCAATGTCAGATGGGATTGATAATGCCATCTTTCTGGCCACACTTCTCTGAACTGACCACTGGTGATGCTTAACATGCTATACCTGTCTGTGTCACAGACAATCATTCTCTGGTTGATGCACTGAAGTCCACAAAGTCAGTCACTGAGAAGAGACCACGTCTGGAGATAAGCAGCATCAAAGAACTGATCCAAACCCAAAAGGTAGAGTGAGTCCTTTGGTACAACACAAAAGAGCAACTCGTGGACTGCCTTACAAAAAAGGGGGCTTCAGCTCTCCAGTTACTTAAGGCGCTTAGTGAAGGACAATGGAAACTTGATTAAAAAAGAGGCGTGTCATTTTGAGTTACATATTATGCCTCATGTTGTACTTGTGTTCTGAAAGGAGGTCATAAATCTCTGGGTGATTTATGTTATGTTATTATGTTGTATCTATGTTCTAAAAACAAACAAACAAACAAACAAAAAAAACAAGGTCACAAGGCTCTACTGGACTACAGGAAATAAGTGATTTTTTTTTTTATTTATAAGAGAGTGAGTTTGTAAAGTTACAGGCACTAATGTCTTTGGACTAGTTATAATATTTTCAGGTAACCAAAATAATAGCCTGAGTATAAGTATACATGTTATCCTGTGTTGGCAGGAAGTTGGCACTTATTGTTAAGTGACAAGAAGTTGAGTTGTTGTTGTTCTGTGAGTTTGATATGAACATGGCGGCGGTGGCCAATAAAGCACTTGTTGTACAACTTTAAAGTTTGTCTTCTTATCGAGTAACAAGTCAATCTCAATTTGACTAGTATTATGTGAAGCTTCTGAAGCCATGACCTAATTTTTGGGAGTTTTTCAAGCTGTATAAAGTAGAGTTGTTCCAATTCTGATACCAGTATTGAAAATACACCCAATACCGCAGAAAATGCTGGTATTGGAATTGGCGAGTTCTGAACTCTATGGACTTTCAGATACCATTAAATTCTGTTAGCCGTTTAGCACTGGCCAGGATCCAGCCACCTACTATTCTCGAACATGCAATTCTTCTTTGCCACTCTAAAAGCCGACGCTGGAAAAGTTGCCCTCTGCTAACAGCAGCAACTACTGTTTTACAGCAGCGTAGAAGAACTGATGCGCAACATGTCGGTTATATTGAGATATTTTACTCTCAATAATTCTTCCAGTAAGCAATATGCTTACTGGAAGAATGATGCTTATAGTATCCAAGGCTGTACTTTTGCAGAGCGGCACAAGTTTTACCAATTTTAACACAAGCAACCTTATAAAGCATTTGAAGAGGCGTTACGTTAATGATGACTTCACAGGAATGGGGAAGGACGACAAACCTCAGCAGCAAACTTTGTAGGCTGCATTCTGAGAAAAATTCCCAGCGACAGCAAAAAAGCGTCAAAGATAACTGAAAATATTGTCGAGTTCATTGTCCTGGATGATCAGCCCGTCAGTAATCCTGTTGGATTCTGCCACTTTACTGAGCATTTGGAACCATGCTTCTGTTGCTGAGTCATAAATACATCTCCAAAACGGTTCTCCCAAAACTTAACGAGACAGTAAGGGAACACGTTTCACGTAGGCAGATGGATGTACAGGCAGTCAGCTTTACTACTCACATTCTCTCTCTCTCTCTCTCTCTCTCTATCCATGTAGTATCTATCTAGCATACGCACTGGATAAAGGGAATGCAATGTTCTCTGGTCCTCAGATTCAAAGAGAGGAGGACAAAAGCTTAAGAGCTTGAAGCAGCAGGGATAGCCTTAGGCATATATACTACATATGCAACATGACCTTAGAGCCCTTCATAGAGAACTGGAGAGAGAACGGATGCACAGATTAAGCATAGAGGTCTCCCATTTGCTTTGCAGAGGTTAAAGCAAGAAGCATCGCAGTCTTACAGTATATGAAATAAACTTTATCTTAACAGACTCAAATAGGGGACCAAAAAAAAGCCTCAAATGAAATGGGAGGACATTACCGTCCAGACACCACTTCTCAAACACCTGCCACTTCTAAGCATATAAGCCTAGACGACGCCCTCGCATTCTGGATTGTAGCCACCACATTCAGGCGCAGACCCCTAGCAATTAAGTTGGCTCTTTCAAAAGGTAAGCATGCAGCCAGCAGACTGATTATTTCCGCAAACCACAATTTTGCTGGCCCTTGAGGAGGTACAAGGATCAAGGACAAACCCTGCAGATGCACCGTCTCTGCTACAGGCAGAATCATGTTCACTGGGGGAAATGCATACAGAAGCGTGTTCGGCCATGGATGTGCCGGTGCTTTCATCCCCAATGGTGCACTGCTGTCTGTCAAGGAAAGAGGCACACTTTGCACTGCTGAAATAATCCTATGTCTGAGCCACCACTGCTGGGTGCAACCTCCACTCCCTCTGTGCAGTTGGGTTAAGCTCTCGGAAGGCCCAGGCACAGGCTAAGCTAGCCCCTTTATCATCTCCATGTGGTCAGCCCAGTCACCAGCTTGGAAAACAAAGGGAAAAACCTGGGAATCTGACTCAGGCAAAGTTAGATCCCTTGACTTGCTGAGGAAGATGTCCTGTCATGTGAAAGCAGTCAGGTCTAGCACTTTCTCCACTAATATGATGCGTCTCTACAATGCTGACAGCTTTTGCAGATGACAGAAAAAGACAGGGCGAGGACTCGGTGCTCTTCTAGCTTGGACAATCTCAAGGCAGATGTTACACGCTTCGTGCTTGTAACTAAAGTGTGAAAGAAGCCACATCCCCGAGGAAAGGAACAAACAGAAGACTTCCCCGGTCGCTTGGACTTGTGGCGCATCCCGTAACAGGAATTCAAAGATAAAGCTCCAAAATATGTGTTCCGTGGGCAACCACGCTCGCCAATTGATTCAGTGATAGCTAGTACCTATAAGGGCAAATAAGATGACCTCAAGCTATCAGTAGCCTATCAAAGAAACCAAACTAACATGTGGTAGCTAGCTAGCACTAATGGGCGTATACATGTCCAGGTGGGGCTGCCCATATGTGACCACAGGTCATCTGCCAAAAGGCATGAATACATTTGTCAAGTCAGGCCATGCGAGGGTGTGATACCCCACACTATATGCGAACAGAGTGAACTGACTGAAAGAGAACAACAAATTGCTAACATGACATCTAAATTAAATGAATCTCGATACACACTTTGGCAGATGTCACTGACACTATATGATATGACTTCACTTAAAGGTCTTTTTACACTACTGTGCGGTAACTTGCCACTTCCAGTCTTTTAAATAAGAGAAGCACAGCAGAAGGATTCAGTTTCGGCCACGACGGTAGAACTAGGACACCATTGCCAACATGTCAAAATGACTGACTAAAAATGTAGGGCGGACCAGAAACCGTTAGGATAGGGGGAATGGAGTTGCTTCTCATTTGAGTGTCAGTTCTCAGTTCAGCATTGTTTTGCAGTTTGTGAATTTTAGAACCTTCCTACCTCACAAATGAAAAAAGAATTCTCTAATTCTAAATGCTTTAAAAAAATATAGTATTTTGTCCTTTCTGACTGAGAAATTGTAAAAATACACTTAATTTATAATTTCTCTCAAATATTATTTTCCAAAAAAAAGAAAGAAAAAAAGAGCAAGATAATTGCGATATGTGAATAAAGAATTGTCAGTTTAGTGAATTGTTGATTCCTAATATTGACTCCAGCTACAGCAACAGGAGTAAAAGAAGATTCCTTCTGTTATATGTAATATATCAATACTGAAGCTGTGAACTTACCCATTTCTTTTGCCTTTGTGACAATTTGCGTCATAACTGTGGGCTCGATGGCATCTCTGACTTTGGGCACAACTGCAGCAATACAAGACACACAAAAGCCATTGAAGAGAAATGACAAAAAATCAGGGGTAAATAACTAAATTTATGGGAATAACTGGGTTCTGACCTTTAGTGGTCTTGAAAGCTTGGCACATTGTGCAGTCAAAGCTACATTCTGCAGCTTTTTCTACATCTTCCTCTGAATGGAAACCCTGACAAGATGCATGGAACCACCTATGAACAGAAGAGAAGTTTATTTAAGAGCCAATTAAAAATGTATATATTTTAGTAGAATTGGTTTTGTAGAAACACTGCAAACCTGTCACATTGGCGGCACTGCAAAATTGTGGTGCCTTCACTGTAGTCCATTAGGCAGATGGGACATGTTGCAAGGCTGGCACAGGGGGCGCACTGCATGTAATTATTCTGCCACTCACACCTTAGGCCGGGGGTGGTGGCGCCACACTGGGTACAGGACACACACCTGCAGGACACAAGGCAGACAAAGGTCATTCTGCACAGGTACTGGATAAATTCTACCCACTTTATTGTCCATTTTCTTCAAATATGAAAGAGTTTTCAGTTAATTTAGTATTAGAACTATCTTAAATTTGGCCAATCACCCTTCCATAAAATTATTTAAGAGCTTCTGTTTACATGTTTTTATCGAGGTGAAATTTTTTATTTTTAGATGAATTCCAATTGTAAATTGGTCAATTGCCATACTTGTTTAACATAACAACAGTGGAGAATTAAGTTCAAACTTTTTTTTTTTTTTTTTTACACATTTGTTTCACAGCTGTGG
>KV751351.1:4375984-4390931 GCA_001698575.1 Mola mola
TGACAGCTTTAGTAAAATTTACAAAAATTAAATTAATTTAAAATCATTTGATTTATATTTCGGTACGTTAATCATAGTGTTTCTCACCATTTGCACTTCCAGCTGTCCTTGGGCACATTCTGCAGTGGTGGGTCAAGGCAGTAAGTGTGGTAGCTGATGTCACAGTCATCGCACAGCAACAAGCGACCAGGATCCGTGGCCTGGCCACAGGCTTCACACACTGTACACTCAAGGCAACGCCAGCCTTTACTTAGCACAACCTTGGTGATCTGTAATCAAGTAATGGAGAGATATTTATATGTAATTCTGTGGAAGACTGATCTGTAGTTATGCTGTGTACAAAGTGAATATAGTGAATATGAGGAGTGCAAACTGAATAATAAATGTACCTTAATTCCAACACAGAATGGATGGTAGCACTGGCCACACTGAGCACAGGCCAAAAGACGGCCTTCTGCACCAAGGCCAAAACTCCCACACACCACACACATGTCCTAAAAAGAAATACATCATGAGTTACCCCACTTTGCTAAGGGAGTACAATCCAGACAATACAATTGTAATTCTAGAGTTAAAACAACCTGCAGAGTCATAGCAGCAGCAAATTAAGTTGAAATTTAGGAAAAGAAAATGGATTGAGGCATTAATAAGAAGCACCTCAGTTATATTGACTGATTTTTGAGTCACTTTTATGATTAACTCTTCTTTATCTAAGAGATTTTAGTTACTGAAATTGCCTTTGTGAATATTGAACAGTAACGGCCAGTTGCTTAAAGAATTAAATTCAGCAGTGGAACTTTAGTTTGATAGCAGATAGTAAACAATAACCCTTAGATGTAATACTGTGCTAGCTTTTAAAAGTAATTGCATTGTCTGTAAGTAACCAGCAGCTTTTCTAACAGTACTGAATAATCTCCAGGGGGTGAGATCTCAATTTAAGGCCATCTAAGTGGAAAAAAAACAATTGTGGTGAGGAGTCAAATTTAAATACATCAGCTACACTCTTGAATAAACAAATACCTGTTTCAGTGTGAAGTTGTCATTGCTGGAAAATATGACCACTGTGTTGTGCATGGCATTTTCCTCCTCCTCCTTGATTTGGTATGGTGTTTCTATTGTGATGACCTGCAAAACAGGAAAAAAAACCCAACAGAATTTAAACCAACAGATCTTTTTTAAATTTTTCATTATTCTATTTATTTTCTGTAGCTATTGGGGAAACGGCCATCACGAAATGTGTAGCCTTTAACGTTCACGTCAGTAACATTATCACGGCTCAAAATACATCAGCCATGTCTTTAGCAGGAAGGAGAACCAGCACTGCTTTGCATAAAGCCCAGTATGTGTCAACATGTCAACATGTAAAGATGTCATTCAACTGACAGCACATACCCCAGGATTGATGCTAGGACTCGCTCCATTCTTGCCTCTGGCTCTGCCGCGTCCAGCTCTACCTGACAGACCAGCACCTCTGGGCCTTCTCCTCCCAGGAAAGCCTGAGCCTCGACCCTGTAAAAACAAGACAAGAAAAATGGGTAGCCTGGCATCAGAGGTCTGGATATTGATACACTGAAAGAGAAAATGGGGCAACTCCCCATTTTATAGTTTCATAATGGCTCCAATTGTTTTCAGGTTTGCTTATCTTTTTCACAAGTTGAATGAAGTCATAGTTTGCTCAGTGTACAAAGATTTCAAGGTTTGCCCTGGGGAAACTTTCAGCCCTCCCATATTTCAGCTTTCAGCTCTGTATATATTCATGACTGTACAGACAGCCCGACAGGGAGAGCGCTTTTCATCAAGTTCTAGAAAATGTATTAACATTCTATGGTGTGGTTAGCAAGGATGCAATTAATATAATCAAAGAGGTATGCTACAATATCTGTCAGAAAGCCATGCAAATAAAAAAGATGAGAAAAGGTCTCTAGGTCTTTAATTCTAGAAATACAAGCTCCACTGTGCCCTTGGCACATTCCCAACAGAAGGCCTTCACCTTGTCATGACTGTCAAACTTAAGTGAAAATGAACTTTCTAGTAACTGCCCCAAAATCATTTACCACACATTGAACACTGATCTGAACCTAAAGGCCCCTCCCCATCAATTGTGCCTCGTGATTAGCACACTATACAAAGGTGTGTCCAACCTGGGCTAGACCCATACTGCAGCATTTAGACACTCAGCTAACAGTAATGGCTGTATCCATGGTGACCAACAGGCAGACTTTTCAATAAGTAAAAAAAAAAAAAAAAAAAGTGAAAAAAATATTTGAACAGATTTGAATGAGACATAAGAGGAGGGAGCACAGCAGATCTTTGCTGACAACGAGACAAGTGGAGACATCCATTTATTAGTTAAAACTTTGTGTTGACTGGAGGGTCTTATTGCATCATACCTGTGATCTCTCAAATCAGCTGCAAAGCCAGCAAAATCTACAGTCAATCTAGCAGTACATTTCTCTGTTTAGACTTATTAACTTAACTCTTGGTCTATAAGCATTGTTTCACCTTAAGCTGGTGGTAGCTGGGACTGTACACTACAGTATACATCAGTGACATTCAGGAACACTCAGGGAGTGTGCGTCACTTGGGTAAACACAGGGCTAACAGAGGGCAGCTGCTGCCCTGTTGTCTCTAGTCAGCCTCATTATTTACCACTCTGATGCTCCAGCCGGGGCTGCCAGAGGACTGCCTGGTCTTTGGGACGTCCCACCCCTCTGGCTGGTCTGGTGACCAAGACAAGGGGGAACTCACACTGCTATGGGGGCTCCATGCACCCTAAGGTAAGGGAGGGTGGGTGAGAGAGTGAGAGAGAGGGAGGGAGGAGGGTGACAAAATGCAGCAACTTAAAAACAAAGCCAGCGAAGAAAACAAAACATACCAAGAAAGATGTTAGACAGATGTGGTGAGCTTCTAATGTAGCCATTCATCACACATTCACACATTCATCTATGCAGAGCTACAGGGTTAGAAAACATTTGACGTGCCAAAATATGAAAAGGGTTAAAGTTATTTCAGTTATGTTCTCTGTTAAAGCCAATCATCCAAGGTTTTTCATGCAAACAAATTGAAGAGGTAATTCAAACAGAAAAGTTATCACGAGAGCACAATTGTTAAAGTGGCATTTCACAGAGCACAATTTGCCAGGCCATCGCACTTCCATACAGAAGGAAAGCGGCCTGGCAACATTTTTTAATGACAAGTGTCTCTGTTTAGTATGCTATCAACAAAAAGGAGAATTGCAACATACATGAACGCATCAGAAAAGAGCATGCCAGACAAGTGGACATTTAACATTTCTGTAACGTCCCCAAGCCTTATATAAAAATTACTTTGAGCAGAATAGTTATTTTTTAAGAAATGGGATATATCTGGGGGAAAGAAACTCACACACCCATTTTGCCAAGTAATTGGTATTCCCTAACCAGCATAATTAATTTGATATTACAGCAATGGGTTTAATCCAATATCCATTGTTATGCATCATAAAAGGTGTACATTTAAAAGTCTTCAATTTCATTCTTATATTTTAACCACAGTGGACACTAACATTATCACTGATGAGAAGATTTTCCTCGATATGGCTATTTCTAATAGCCTAGACATTAGTGTATGAAAAAATTGTATTTTTGGATTGATTTTACAGGAGTTTCCAGTGCTCTTTGATACTGTGCAATTAATATCCAACATATGGCACAACGAGCAGAGCACAAAACTTACAAAAATGTAACATTTTGGCCACTCTGCCCATAATAATCTTTTACACCTACAGCTGTACAGAGCTCATCTTAAGTGAACTCACATCATCTTTGACAGCAATGTTAAAAATAAGGCAACACAACATCAGTGATATAAAAGTGTTTTGGATATTCAGTCTGCAAACTGAAGCACAAGTCAGTTGAATTCAGATGAGGACAAGAAAAGGAGCTGATCTTTTTCATCACCTGGAAATTACAATCCAAGTAAAGTACACTATTATTTTGACCATTATTTTTCGATAATATTTTAAGTTTTAAAATACAACGGAAGCTGACTTGTATTGTTTCATTAGGGCAGTTGCAGCACAATTGGTAAATTAAATGTCTACTGTACGTTAGGCCAAAATGTTACTTTATATATTCTTTATGACAAAATATATTCTGAACCAAGTGTTTTGTATAACTTTAAAACAACTTAAAAACAAATTTTTAAACTACAATTCAGGTTTTAATAATGAATCCTTCAGACTACATTCATTATATTATTCTTCAAACTGGCAGCAAATTCTATATTGTGATAACCAAATGAGCAATATGTTTTAAAAAAGTGATCATATTTTTGCCATTATCGTCCAGCCTTAAGGTAGTGCATGTTTGTGACATGGACATGAGATGAAGAGAGTGACTGATGAAAATGGCACTGAGGTAAACTATAGTGTGGATTCTGGGCAAAAGATGTTCTAGCTATACATACTGAAAAAAATCCTTCTTGATTAACACTAATAATAATAATAAGTAATGAATACTTCAGCTGGGTTCTGCATGTGCACCGACCAACTGGTCATTAAGTGAAAAAACACATTAATAAGGCACAAGGAATTGAAAATAATTTGGCATGCCGTCTTCTTGATATACTTGAAAGGTGTAAAACAAGGTATAACTTTACAAAAGGGAAAAAATCAAAACCATATAGGGGAAAAAAAAAACATATCCTTAACCTTATAAGCTGCATTAACCAAGCTAACCTAACCATCTTAATCCACCCTTAAAAATTAGACAGCACCCAAAGGGACACATAATTTAGGAGTACACACGGTATCAGTATCAATTACTAGACTGGACTCCAGGAGTTTATTACTTTGGCAGGGGGTGAGACAAAAGCAGACCTAGCCAAGTGACATGAAACAAAACAGTGGTTTTCTGTGACATGATATCCAGGTTCCTACCGGCTTCACTCGTGGCCTCCCAGGAGAAAACTTCCTCTTTGTGATGGCTGGCTTTCCCATTCCAATCTTAGGGGTAAGTGGTATAAGTGTGGTGGCAGGCATTACACTACTGTGGTCAGCCAGCAAAGGTGGGATCTGGGTCTGCGGTGGTTCCCTGAAAGATGTCCCCTGGCCCGGGTGGGAGGAGTGAGAAGGAAAGGAATTCATTTCTGCCAACCTTTCCACAGATGTCTGCAGTAGTTTCTCTTCTGAAGACAGGCAAGAAAGTGACAAATTGGGCTTGCTCTCCGGCATAGAGTACATGTCCTCTGATTTACCAGAAGCTGAGGGCTTAACAGTCCCTCCCAGGTTCCTGTAGAAAATACCCTCATCCCTCTCCTTGAGAAGTTCTTTTGGAGCAGTTTGCAGGAAAGACGCCCCCTGTGTCCCCTCTTCATCCATTTTCAAAGGCTGGGATAGTGAGACCTTCATTGGCTGGTCTGTGAGAGGTACTGTTGCAGTACTTGGTTCTTTGGTGGTTGTCATGATGGCCTTAAAATCCTTTGTGCTAGGGATGGCCTTGTCCTCCACAGGGCAGGCCTCGGTCTTTGCTGGTTTGATCTGTAATGTGGTATCCTGTGTGTATTGTGACTCCACAGAGAGCTCAGCTGCAAAGGATTCAGGTTCCCGACTAGGAGTCAATGAAGACACGGGTCTCTCTGTAGAGGCTCTTGCTGGTTTTGTGTCTGCAGGAAGAAATTGACAGCAGTCAGGGGTAACCGCTTTTTTTATCCTTACATCATGCATATAATTAACAAATTAAAAAAGAAAACAGAAGTTGACACAAACATGCATATTATTCTATTTTTTCATTACGTGGATTTGGAAAAGCTATCACAAACTTTACAAAAGCAATCAATGTTTTGTAACTGCATATCAACAAGGTTACACATGCAGATTAAGCACCAAAGTGGTTGTGTGTACAAACCTGGTTTGAATTCTGTTAGGGTTTTGTTGACAGAAGAATCAGTAACCTGGCTCTCGACGTCTATTCCCACTGAGACTTCTAAGTAGAGAACAATAATTATCAAAAACATTGTATACAATATGACATTCAATGATATTAGTTAATTAAAAGAGAGCTGAGACTGTAAAGAAAAACCTGACATAACACAGCACCTAATGATGAAAAGGTAAAGGAATTAAAGAATGTGGTCCAGACAGAAACCTTGGGTTTGTATGCCAAGCAATTAAACTGAGTGAGAGAAAAAAAATATATTTTTGCTTGCATCGAATCTGCCTGGTGCCCACCTGTTATTTGAAATCGAATGATAAATTCAAAAAAATATATGTACTATTGTGTAAATCCACAAGTCATGGAAACTGTTTTCCACTAACTGTTTTTTTTTTTTTTTTTAATGACGAGGTGAACATATTTGATAATCCAAACCTCTAATTTAACATATAAACTCTTGCGATGCAGATCGCCAATTTTTCTATAATAGGAAAAAGGAATTTTAAATGATTCAATATTAGCATATAAAGCAAAAGGTTATTCATTATATATGGATGTATTATTAATTTCACTGCTTTTATTTACTGAACTGCTGCATTAGCCTTGAAAAGAGTGTAACAGAAGTGTTCATGAAAAAGGGTAGCTTTTGAGTAATAAGTCACAATGTAATAAAAGGCCATTATGATTATATGCTACATTTTAACATTTATCTAGTCGATCTTTCCCTCTCAAGCCAATCAAGTTTTGTAGTCTCCTATGTCCCTTTCTGTCCATTTGCTTTTGTGTTAAAGACATCGATGCATTTGGCTTGTCTGGTATGAATAGCACTAGTCATTGCTGGCTATCGGGCATCCACACATCAAGCCAATATACTGACAGCCAGCCTCTGACCATACAGATAGCCTAGTCTTAACGAGGGGCCCTCAATTTCAATCCACAAGTTCCCATGTCACACTGATCCTGACATGCACATGCACCTGCAATGCATCTCTGCCAGGGAAAGGAGTAACTATGGCAACCAACATCCCAGAGTCTGTGTGCTGTGGGCTCATGACTGTGCAGCTTGCAGGTGCTCATCCGGTGTCGATGCCAGAAAGTCAATTAGGATAAGAACCTCCGACCATCTCAAGCCTTCAAGTATTGACCAAGCTCAACACACATTCTCATTCATATTAAGACCCTACTTCCTACATATCCTACAGTCAAAAAGGTGATGGGTTGAACTAAATACAGGGCCCTCATTAAACTGCAGAGGCCTAAAGCCAGGTCTAAGTTGTAGCCACAGGATGGATCTAAACACATTTGTCCGTTAGAGCCACTGTAAGCCTGCTGTGAAACCCAGAGTGGTGAATAATCATGGCAGGTGATAAAGAGCTTTGGCTAATGTCCTTAATTACAATACATGTGCAGTCAGTCAGTAACACACACTGTGTATACAAATAAAATATTAGCACATTATTCTAATAAATTTATCAGATAATTATCAGAGTTTAAGTTAGAGTAATTCAGGGACAGGACAGGGAAATCCAATATACTGCAAAAATAAGCCAAAATATTAGCTTTTAGGGGAAACCCAAAGTAAATGTATAGCTGTTCCTAAACCACTTGGATTTTGGTCTCTTAATAAAAAAAGAAAAAAAAACAAAACACTTCCATCCATTTCACACTTGTACATGATGCACTTAAGTAAAGCTTCAACAGCCCACAGGAGAGCTGTTTAACTGTTCAGAGGTTAATTCAAGAGGCATCAACCCCAAATCCCAGACTTTAGTATTATGACGCACACAGTGAAAATACAGTTAAAGCTGGAATCTGTTTTGAGGTGTTTAACACAAACCTATTGAGTCAATTTAAAGATTGCACATACACTTGTCTTTAAAACCACACTGCGAGAAGCATTGCTTTGCCAGATAAATTGGATGATGAAGTGGTTCATGACCACAGGAAAAAGCATGTTAAATGAAAGCACATGGGCATGGTGTACAGAGCAAGTAAACTCTGTGAGCAGTCATGAATGAGCCAGTGTAGCTCCAAGGCAGGTTTGTAGACAAGGGAAGCTACTATCATCATCATACAATTCAATCTTTACTGCTACTGGAGTCTGTAGTCTAGACAGAGTGGGCAGCGTAGCTACCGCTAGCATCCTCAGCTAACTGTTAATTTCCCTAATATGGCACTGCATGCTGATCTCACATGGGCCAAAGTGGAGATGCAACAGTTACATAACACAAGCAGATCTAATTTTAACTTAATTCCCAAACTTATTTTCCTCACAATCTACTTTATGTGCTCACCTTGCTTTTCCCTTCAGCGCCCCAACACACGTACATCTGCACATCATTTCCAACCTCTTTCTGTTTCTCTCTGCCTGTCTCTACCCAGTTAACTGTCATCGCCAGCTCTTCGTCCAAAAATTACAACTCACACCCTGGATTTTTTTCCCCCCCTCATTCTGTTTTCACAACAGCAAGGAAGCCAAGTGTGGAGGAGGTTTGTTGTAAATGCTGGAGCTAATTGCAAAGATCAAAACCAACAAGGTGCTGAATGACACTGGACCAAAAGGGAGGGGTAACATTAGAGTCATGGCTGAATTAAAGGCAGATAGCAATAATGATAGGGAGGCAAATAGTTTCAAAAACTTTATGTGTGGCAGCCTGCGACAAAGAAAAGGATATACAGGAAACTCTAAAATGGATAAATAAATATGGAACGCTGAACATCCAACTCAGAGTAAATAATACATAAAAATGGAACTGATCAAAGTAACCATGAAAATATTTGAGACAGATTTTTACTTCCTGAGTCAGTAATTCCACTTGACTTGACTGATGGAGGCTACACAGCCATCTGCCACCAGTTCCACTAGTGCAGGTAGCTTTTGAAACTGTAAAACATTTTTAGAATAAACCACAGTTTCCGCCTACATGAACGCAAGAGAAAACCTAATTCAAAAATACTCTTATTTCTGAATAATAATTCCTATACTATTGTTGTTCTTTAAGCCCTGGAGCTATTGTGTCACCCATGTGATCATCAGGGAAGTAGGATATCTAGAGGCAGATACTGTTCAGCTTCCAGTATCCATCAATAAAATTAACAGTCAGGACCTTGTAAGGTTACATGGTTCAGCTGGTCCAGATATTGTTTGTTGTAGAAGAAAACAATGCTTTCGCTAACTGTTCTGCAATTTTCTCTCCAGTTTTGTTATACAAATGGGGTAATGCAAACGTTACCTCTGCAAAATAGTTGCAGCTCGCTGGTTCATATTTGGGATCAATTATTTTTCACATCTTTACCTGATTGGAAATGCCAGAGTGTCTGTAATTTCATTTCATCTGTGACTTATGTTGTCATATGGGGTGACGCTAGAAAACGAGGAAGCTAACATAAGCTGTTTTAGTAGGAGTTTATATTACGCTAATAGAATTTCAATGACACCCACATGCTTTCACTGATATTTCAGTGTCAGGTGCGGGAATAGGTTTGTGGTTCTGCTACTTGTACTTTTACTTTCACAGCATGGTGGTCTGTTCCATGTTAGATATTTAATATGTGTCAAAGAATTTGACCTTTGACCACCAAATCTAATCAATTCATCCTTGAGTCCAAGTTAATATTTTTGTTAAACTTGAAGACATTATGTCAAAGTGTTCCCTTTGTATCATGGTTACACAGATGGATTGGAAGGATGGACAACCCAAAAACATAATGCCCCCGGCCAGTTTATTGCTTGCACAGAGGCATCAATTTGAAAACTGCTCTCAAATATTGATCTCATTCTCATAGACTGGCAGCACATACTACCTCTCAGGACACAGGAGTGAGCAACTAAGTGCTCTTAGATTCCAAAGCACAATTACAAAGACAATGGAGTTTCTTTAATCTGTCGATAGTAGGACACCATCTGGCTATAAGAGAGTCCTCTAAATAAAAGTTGTAATACTTCTCACTAGTCTTGGTCCAAAAAACAACAATCCGTTCATCTACAACAACTGCCTCAAAACTTTATTAGACACTACAGCCACATTTTGTTTTGCATGGCCAAAACTTTCAGCTATTTCTTCATGGAAATACGCTGAAAGAATGACCCCTGAACTACAAACATTCTCTTTCATTTTCAATCATATAACCTGGTGTTTATGTGTACAATTTTCTATATTCAAAAGCGTCTCATTTCACGGCTGTACGTTGCAATAACAAGATTATTATCATTAATATGGTGACAAAAACAGATCAGATTCTCAGGAGGGACACCGGCATAAAGGAATAAAAGACTTGAGAGCACAAGGAAAGACATCAGAGCAGTTATTTTTGTGTGTATTTACCGCTTTGGAACAAAGACCCACCAGGCTTCATGGCTGACGTGGCCAGCTTCTCCTCCTGGACGGTAGCCTGAACAGGCTCTGGATCTGAGTGCAACGGAACAGCAAGTAATTCGGGTTTTGGGTCATTGTGCATTTCAGGAGGCAGCTGAGTGCCAAATTCGAGGTCCGTGTGCTTTTTAGCCAGCTGTAGGCCAGTCTCAGAGTCTGTGTGCAGGATCGCTGGCTGAGAGCTGATCTCTGGGCCTGTGTCCATATCCTCTGCCTGCTCTGCAGCAGGAGACCTACAGTTGGAACAAACATAGTCTTCTCTGGGGTGGATTTCTACTTGGCCTGAGTTCTGACGCTCACACTCCAGGTGTATCCATCTGAAAGGAGTATACAGTAATTTAAGGAATTTGCCAGGGATTTCGATAAAACACATGAAATGTGACATATTTATTGTTGTGGTTTTCCTGCTGTATTAGGTGTTACCAGGGATAATTCATTCCTAACCCAAAAAACAAGGGTGTTGCATTTAAAGTATTCATGTTATAAACAAAGTTTGCTTACCTCTTACAAATGTGGCATAAGAGTAAGTCTTTGTGATGCTCAGGGTCTAGGATGCAAGCACACATCGAACAGCACAGAGCAGGGTCCTGGTTTTGGACACAGTTCTCACAGAGCAGACTAGTGTGATGCCATTGCTTGCTGGTTCGTGTTCCACATTGGACACATACTCTGCAGTTCTAAGGAGTAAAGAAAAAAATCCTTTTTAATAACCCAAAACTGAAAATCATTCAAAACAACACCAAAACAGCACCAAAACATTCATCTTGTTCCAATGAAATCAGTAGTGGAAAGTAAGAATGGATTTACTGACATATACCTTAAGTACAATTTTTTTCACAACATTCATAAACAACATTCAAAGGAACATGACAGAGAATAGAAACATGAACAATGACAAGTTTTTTTTTTTTTTTTTAAATAAATTTCTCTTGCACTAAAAGCAGAACTATCAAATGAGGGCAACTAGGGAAAGCAAGTATAGAGGATGTGTGTGGGCTGTGTTCCCCCTGTGCTGAATCAGACAGAAAAGCCAAGTTTGAATACCTTTCATCGCTTACTGCCATGGCCTCATCTGACCACTGCAGAAATTTTTCTGTTAACCAGCTGCCTGAGTGACAAGCACGCCATTTATGCTGCTAGAGGATGGAACGTGGAGCTACAACGAGGGATGTATGTGATTAACATTATCTCATGGTACCAAGGCTAAACTGAAGCATCTAAAAGATAAGCCAGTGTGAGTCATTTCTTAACCACGGGGAGCACAAACACAAACCAATAACTCTGACTACAATAAAAAGTTCTGACATGAAACCCTTGATCTTGGCCCTCATGTGGATAACATTTGACAGAATACATGCCACAAAACCACAAAAAGTGCTCAGGAACTGCCAAAAGAATGTTACAGAAAGCTTAAATGTTTACGTAGCCTCAAAATTCCCCAGATCCAAATATGATTGAGCATCCATAGGATGTGCTCCATGATCCATGGAAGCCCCACCTTGTAACCCACAGTACGCAAAGGATCTGACCCCAACACACAAGTGCTAGACACCAAGCGACTCCAGGTAAACATCCCAGAGGTCATAAGACGGTGTCTTGCCACTAAAAGGCAAGTCTGTTACACCATGGGACCATCAGGGATCATTATTTCTTTCTGGATCAATTAAGAAAGACATTTTTCAGGAACGTCTCATTTTGTTAATGTCATGGCTAAATGTCGTATAAGCCATGCTGCAGAATACAGTATGAGGTCTTTCCTACCTTACATCGCCATCCATTCGTAGGAAGAGAGTCTATAGCAGGTTGCAGACAGAAGGTATGGTAGCCTTTGTCGCACATGTCACACACCAGCATTTTAGAGTCCTCTCCTGGGTTCCTGAAAAGAAAAAAAAGAGCACAATGTATGAAGTGGAAGAGCTACAATCTCTTGTACAACAACAGCAGCAATTTAAGTACAGTTTGAGCAAAGGGTTTATTCTTGATATATCTTAGAAACCAAGTATGTATCTGAGCAACTTTGTTTTTGAACCCTGGATCTTATTTTTGGCAAAAGTTAACTAGCTTAACTTAACTTAACCCTATAACTAGGGATCAGTGATGATTTTTGATTGCTCCAATATTTGTTACATGATTAATGATGTTTTTTTAATTTATTTATTTTTTCAACTGGTTGCTACTAATAACATGAAACTGCCAGTAATAATGAGATGACAATAGGTACTAGCAGTATTACATTGTTACCAGGGTCAATAAAACATAAGTAGGACTTGTAAGTGGGAGGTGCTTTTGTTTGAGGGCATTATAGCATTTGATACAGCACTGTGAAATGGGTTCTTGGGTTGTTTTTGTTTTATTAAAATGCTCAACCATATCCATAACCTTACACCTGTAAAATGCCACATAGTTAAAGTCAGGATGCTGTTGTAAAATACTGTTATCTATTTAGAAAGAACAACTTTAAAATGTAAACAACAGTTATCAGAAGATAAAACCAATTATTTGTGGTTATTTACAAATCCAGACACTATATACTCTAACAATGGGAGGGACGTTAGAGCTGACTGAAAAACTCATGACCCTAAAAATGTGAGTCAAATTAAATCATGGATTTGGAGAATGGTGACTCCCCTATAAGGCTGAAGAACTGGTTCACCCAAACCCTGGATAAATTATTTGACTTCTTTAAATAACATTTAAGATTTAGGATTGATATCAAAGGCTCAGCTCATCAACAAATCAGGAAATTTGTAGTTTCAACTGGCATCCAATTTACGACATTTAAAGTGTGACAATATCAGGAATCCATGCTCACCCTGGAAAATACCAGTCTGTACAGTAGTAAAATGGTACTTCGATGTCTATGCACATCTAAAATTTAAAGCTCAATGGACAGTGTTCATCTAAGGCAAACCGGCCTAGTTGCTAACACAGCTCCTGGGCTGTTTAAATAAGGTCAAAAGATACAAGACTGAGCTTCAGGGTACAACATTCAGTTAGCTCCTTGCAAACCACAAAGGTAAACAAACCATCAGTAAGCAGCCTGCCTAGTAGCTACGTGGAAAAAATAAGACGATGTGTAAAAGAAAAGCTAAAGAAGACAAAACATTCTGTCTGAGATATGTTTTTTAGGCGGATGGGAAGGAGACTCACTTGCATGTCTGGCAGATTTTACACTCAGGGCACTGCCAACCTGCCCTTCTCAGAGGGGTCACAGCCATGTCAAGGCATATCCCGTGGTAATGCTGACCACAACTGGTGCAGAAGAGCTGGTCCAGCAGGTCCCCTGGGCTATCACACAGCGTGCAATTTACATCATCTACAACTACGGGCAAGAAAACAGTCAGTTAACTATAGTAAATGACAGCCATGGTGAAATATCAGACTGTACACTTGACATCATGTCAAATTTTTGCAGATGTTAATTATTTCACTAAAGCATTTACATATTTTGTATCCAGTTATACTCAACATACATTTGTGAATGGCCAATTCAGTGTGTTCTGGGCAGAAGAGCGAAAGACTCCTGATATCCTGAAAGGTCCCAGCTGCCCCCGCACAGGGGTAATGGTAGAGTTGAGCACATCCTTCAGCACAGCACTTAATGGATGCTCCAAGGCGCTTACAGTATGCACAGTGCTGCAGAAGGAGAGACATAATCAAATATGTCTAAAAATCCTTATCCACTACTAAAACTGGTATATTTGACATGGCACGAAGGAAACAATAAACAGTAAAACATGTACACAATATATAATTATATAATAGCTTATGTAAAGACTGTGCTTTATCCTTAAATGTCCCTCAAGAAATCATTGCTTCAAATCAAAATCCCTATTCAAGCCGTTTTTTTAGCTGCCTGACCATAACATTTATGATGGAGCCTTACCCATTCCCCATTCCTCTCAGTTTTACAAGCGTGCTCTAATAGCTACTCTGGAGATCAAGTGGAAGACTTGGTGATGGGCTGTAAATATAATGGGAAAGCTATGAGCTGTGCCACTGCAACACTGGGAGCTAAGCTGCCATGAGAGCTCAGCCCCGTTGAGTGGCGTGACCTTTTCTATTTCACAGCTGAGAGATCCATGCTGCCGGGCCGACCTTTACCAGTCAGTCTGATCCATCAGCTTTGCCGTGCCTCACTGAAGAAGGCCCTCCCTGCTGCCCCAACACATTAAGATGGTGTTAACAACTATTAGTCCACAGATGTTCTCCCCTAACTCACCTTTGTGCTCCCTGAGTCAATGGCTCTGTCCACATTAAGTAGAGATTGTCCCTCGCCCTGACAAACACCCTCAGACCACAAGGCACAACTCTGATGTGCCCAGCATTGCCCTGAAATTTAAAGACATAACGAAGGTAATGAAAACATCTGGTAAAGATTCTGTTTTAACCTATTCAGCATTTACAGATGATGCATCCATGATTACTTGTAAGCTTTCCTTTAAATGTGCTTGAAAATTCCTCATAAAAAAGGGGTTTAAAAAAAAAAACAATGATTGTTTTTACCTGACTCAAAGAGAGACTGGACATTGAGATCTTGTGGAAGGCCAACACGAGAAAGCTCATCCCAAAATCGACAGGCTGGGTCTTGTTCTCCCTCGCAGTTTTCAGACCCACTGAAGAAAGAAAATCAGTTTACGGAGAAAGGGAGTCAGCATAGGT
>KV751351.1:4401664-4416975 GCA_001698575.1 Mola mola
CCACTCGGGGGGGGGGGGGGAGGGGGGGGGGAAGAGAGAGAGAGAGAGAGAGAGAGAGAGAGAGAGAGAGAGAGAGAGAGAAAAATGATGAAAATAATGCTGTGGTAAGTAGTTCCAGCTAGCAGAGTGCTGCCTGGAAAACCCGACTAGGATCAAACCAATCTGCAAATGATTCACTAGCAGATGGAGTGTTGGCAAATCTAGTACATTAAAACTACCAGGTCTACAGGAACAATTTCTGACACATCCTTCTTTGCAACTTGTCCCAAACAAAACTGGCTTTAACTTCTAATTGCTAATACTGCTAATATAATATATATTAACTACTTTAATATTTGTCCTGCTACTAGCAGAAGGAAGATGGTTAGAGTGAGAAAATAATTTTCAATGAGAATAATTCGCTGCCTCTGTAAAATTGTTGCACTCAAGTGTAGGAGTACCGTAATTGACTTGACATCCTAACAGATATGCAGTTTGATTGCTAAACTGCAGCAAGAGGTAGTTTTCAACCAGGAGGCTCAACCACCAATTAGCCTGTCCTTTTTTGGCCAATAGTGAGACATAAAAGAATGAAGTGTACTGAACTGGCTGAACCATTCTATAGGTTATGAACTCAATGTTGACCACTGAAACAAAATAAATAGGAGGATGATGAAGCAAACACTTCTATTGAAGATTTGTCCCTGACCAGTTCATTGACATGAAGCAATTCCAGTCTGTGGCGGGTCATTGTTTCACTGTGGCATTAACACATCTGGATGCTCGCAGATTAATCAATCCACTGGGAGAGCAAGGCATTAAGATTGATAGGGAGGACAGGCAAAGGAGAGTTAAGAACCTTGCGGGCATTATATTACAGAATAGCTCGAAGCTGTATTATTGTTGAACTGAAAGCCACAGAGAAGCCAAGCACCTTGTACCAGGATCTATTAGGCATTTCTATTTTGATGTTACCTGAAATTAAACTACTTGTATAAAAAAAAAAAAAAAAAAAAAAAAAAAAAAAAAATGTAATTCCTAAATGACAAGGACAACTAAGCAACCGCCAGCCATTCTGACAAAAACCTGCTAACAGCTAAATAGCCAAAGCAGTTTAGTTCTGAACAACCAACTGCAACAACTAAAGCATCAACTTTACATCTAATATTTTGTATTTTACAATAATCAGGAAAAGCACTCAATTTGTTGGACTGATAAAGGCTGATACAAAGCCAAACAGCCTTCACCGATTTAACAATTGCCATTTTCACAAAGATTGCAGCGTATCACTGCAAAGAAGACCCCTCTCTGCACATTCCTTTGTTTATTTACATTGAACAAAGCAACAAAACAATACATAACAATACTGTATGTGGCAATAACAAACCTTTACCACCCCTGTTAAGTGGCAAATGACTGTTGAGTTAACTGCTAACTGCTGCAAGCTGCTTTCAAATATTCCAGTTTTGCACAAACACATGAACAAACCACAGTCCTTTCCTGTCATTCTGGCTCATTTATACTGACGTCGAATAAGCGTTGCTACTACCTCTGTTGCCATTTTGGAGCAGGAATAACTTTGACCGTCAATTATGCCTGCATGATGTTAATACAAATGAGGAGGTACAACTCGCTTGCATTCAACAGGCTGTATAAAAAGGGTTGAGTGCAGCATCTATACACTCCTGCTGTCGGTATGGTTTTAAAAAATACGGTTGGAAACCTGCCAATACACTCAAAAGTTGCACTCGTAACATCAAACTGCTTGTACCTGAGTATGGCCATGCAGTGGAGCCTTGAAAAGACAATAATATCACTGGGGTTAATAAATGAAATGATCTTATATTGAAATTAGACAGTCATTTATAGTCATGACGGCTGGTGAAGTAAACGGTGGATCTGATATCCTCCACTGCAACACCAACATGCTTCTGATACTTCATGATGTAAACGTCTTACAGATCCAAAGTTTATTATACTACATGATTTATTAAGAGCTGATTTACAATAATTTAGAATTACATTTGAAATGTCATTAATTATTATTATAAAGAATTACCTCTCACTTATTTCTTTCTGAGATATGTGGCGTGTACAATCTTAATTTACTTAAAGAATTATGAACTTTGAGTGATGGGTCTGACTAACCCTTCTTACACAGCCTACTGTATACGGGCCTGTTGCACCGTGCTGTCTGTAAAAACATTACAGAGGCGTAATGGGAGGTCAGCGTTCTTCCACCCCTGAGACGGCAGCGGAAGTAGAGCGACAAGACAAGGCTGTCAACGCATTTGCTGAGTGCAACCCAAAAACCAGTAGATTTAAAAGCAGATTACAGCAGTTAGCAGCAAATTGCAAAGACCATTACCATTTGGGCAGGGGACCTAATCATCCTCCACATAGCTGGGATGCTAAATATTTGTTATTGTCAGGTTATTCCATTGCTTACAAAGTGCTGCTCGTCACATATGTAAAACGCCACACTAGAGTCCAACGCAGCTGTGACACTTGTTATACCTTTTAATTGAAGAACACCAGCTTGCTATCTAATAATCCTACTGTGGGGCAGCATTGTGATGCCATTTTCTTGTTCTGATGGTGTAGAGAGGGGTCATTGTTGCAGTGATATTCTGCAATCTCCGTGTAAAAAGGGCAACTAACTACTACTATACCAAATGTAAAACCTTAAATATGGGCACGAAGTGTGACGAAGCGGCAACTGTTCACAGGACCATTTTTAAAAAAATACTGACTAGCAAGCTTGTCTTCTAGAAACAGTACAAGTAAGTTGCATTTAATGCATGAATTGACAAAATTTCATGTGGTATAACATCAGAAAAAGTTTACTTTGAAAGTCAGAGGTAATAACCTACTTCTTCCTGTTCTTAGACATGGATGAGGCTGGTGCCTGGGGTAGGATGGCAGATGCATCCTTGCGTGGTCTGCCACGTGGTCGCTTGTCTGCGTGGGCAGGACTCCCTGTGGATGTGGTCCCTACACTGCTGGAGGGCGGTGAGGGTCCCTGGTCAGAGGGTTCCACAGTCTTATCCTCTGATGACATTCTGGGGAAAAAAGAAAAAAGTAACATAATGATAGGTGTTACACAGAAAATGGATGCTGATTTTCACTTCTATTGTCTTCTAATTGTTTACAGGCTTGCAAAGAATGGGAAGGAAAAAAAAATTAAATGTCACAGGGACATTTAAACTCTTTGTGATCATAGATAATCCCGTTTTCAACAGAATTTTGCATCCGGGATGTTGTTCATATGCCCAGAGAGAGTTACCTTACCATCCCATAATTCCTGCATTTGTCGCTGAACACCCCTGCGCAAAGAAATGTCCTTCACTCCCTGTACATGTAGTCAACTCCAGGTTTTCTATTCACTGCAAACCACTGGATGAGAGAAAACCCACTATAAACTGCAAAATGGTAAATATGGTGGATTCTGTCCTTTAGTTGCCTTTTACAATGTGAAGAGAAAACATAGTAAGAAGACAGCAGAGGAGGAATAGAATCAAACAGCAGAGATTTTGTATTGGGTGAACACACCAGGGTTTGTTGAGATGACAATATGTAATATACCATTAGATAATTTAACAGCACAGGAGTGCTGAAATATTGTATCCATTCACTTAACATCCCTGTGTGACTTTTGTCTTATCTAGCAACGTTGCAAAATAATCGAAAAGGGCTGATTTTTTGGCTATTCTGAATGTTTAAGAGCAATAGTAATCAAATACATCATATTTTAAAAACATATGTGATTTACTAGATTAGTTAAAAATGAACAATGCTTACTATATCTGCCATCTATTTTCAAATAAAATCTCCAAGAAAGCATATTATCCTTCCCAAACCCATTTGTGTTGACACCATGTGAACTTCAGTGGGAAAAAAAATAATAAAAAACATGTGCAGTATTATTTTGTGCACCCCTCCATTAATGGAAGGGTGGATCACAAAAAAAATAGCTTGCATTACATCTTCATATATATCCATCATTGACAGGATGAATATTTTTCAGATTAGCAAAAGAAAATGAAATTGCAAGGGGATATACAGTACTTCAATAAAATTAAAACTGTCACTCTGGCTACAATGTGGCCACGTCTTACTGTCTGCACTCACCACTCTGTAGTCTTGTTCAATGTCACGACCACTAAACTAATACATCTACTTGGTTATACTGTACGTAAGAGCAAAACACAGCATGCTTATCATTGCTGATCTTTTCACTGCAACTTGAGATTTAAAGAATAGATTCCTTCAAAAACAAACAGTGGCAGTAAAACTAAGATTAGGGAGTTTTTTTTGTTGTTTTTTTTTCTTTTGGCTCATTTTGCATTTGACAGCCCAACACCCATTAACCGGTGACAGGTTCATTTTAAAGGAAAAAGTTATAAAATATCCTTTTTAGGCCAATTACTTTTGGCATGCTACACTATTCATTTTCTAAGGTTGGCTTATTGGGCAAAAGGGCTTTGAAGGAGGAGACTTTATAAAGCAGGACTTATTTCTGCACTCAGTTTTATCATGAGCTCTGGAGAAAGGAACACACTGGACTGGATCTCTCTGGCAGCACTGATGAAATGAAAGATATCCGTCCATCCATCCATCCATCCATTTTCTACCGCTTATCCTGTTAAGGGTCACGGGGGAGCTGAAGACTATCCCAGCATCATCAGGCGAAGGCAGGATATACCCTGGACACTTCATTAAAGGGCGGACATATCAAGACAACCATCCACACTCACATTCACACTTATGGGCAGTTTAAGGTAACCAATTAGCCCAACCCCCTATATGCATGGTTCTGGGCTGTGGGAGGAAGGCAAATATCTGATGTTATATATGCAAGAGTTGCACCGCAGCTAGCGGTCAGAGCTAGCTCAAACCCATTCATTCTAGAAGTGCTCTTTTAATGAGAACTAGCATTAGCCCGTTGAATCCTTGTCCTTTATCACACTGATTTGCAGTGCATAATCTGAGACTGGTGGCATCACACTTTCTGCCCCCAGCTAGCAGCAATTTGATCTCGGCCAGTGGCCGATCATTGGACATGGCATTCATGTGCTTATTCTTAATGCAGTGCATAGTGATAGCACTAAAGCAAAAGTAGCATCACACAATTCATATTTGACTTTGTTGCCTTTCAGATGAAATATTCTGAGAGACGCCAGTTCCTCGTGCTTCTTGTTGATATTTTACTGACTATGCTAATTTAAGGAGGTGTGTGCGCAAATAACATAAACCTACCAATGAGCAAGCAGTGTGTTCAAGAAAATGTTCATGTTACCAGTTAACGCCTGACGTTATTAAATTATAATTTACATGCAGCCTACATGAGCTCTGTAGTAACATATAGAAAAAAAAATTGCAACGGTTGAAAGGAGTTGCTATTGAAATTCCCCAAAAGGTTTGAAAACAGTTTAAAAACAAACAAGAAAAAAAAAAGAAAGAAAATGTAGAACAAATTCAGAAGTCAGACTCCTGAAAAGGTAGCCACACAAAAAATGTATTGTAGGCTAACATTGGTTGTTCATAAGATGTATTGTACTTGTACCCTGGAGTGACAGAAAGCATACCAGCTTTCAAAAACAACACTCTGTTCCACACCTTACACACTAAGGTCCAATCAGAAGTCTCAATCAGGACCGCCCTTTCCTCCATTAGGTTTTTGGGGAAGAAAGAAACATGAGGCAAAATGTGTGTACATTGTTTAAGACAGCGTACCATTTATGTCAAGAGTTTATTGATATGTCATTAGCTCTTTGAATCAACTCAGAATATCAGTGGTAAAAGAGATTTCTGACATGTCAGACTCTGAATGACAAGTCGGAGTCTGATATAAACCCTTTCCCACCTGAAAGCTTATAGTTCATACCAGTTTACATGGTGATTGAGACTAAGCCTAAGGTTGACCATTGGTCATTTGCAATGGACTTTATACAATCTATTTGTGAAAATTTCGATACACATTGTGATTCATACTTTTTTCATGCTCAAACCATTAAGAGAACAATTATGTTTTGTATGGAAGCGTGCGATTGCTGCTTCTCCACTCATTTATTCCGTTTTTTCTTCAGTTACCTCTCTGTTTGATGTTGGGTTGTTGTCTTGCACAAGATGCTTTGAAATGTGTGTTTGACATATCATGTAAACATCAACCCTCCCTCAACAAGCCTCTGCAGTGACACTGTGCTGATGCTGCACATTTAGTCTTTTTCTCATTATGGAGAGCTTAACTGCTACACTATATAAAGTCAGAATAAAACAAGATTCACAGATTTCTGGAGGTTTGACAGCACGGTCAAACCTAACTTCATAGCATGTATATAATGTAACAGTGCACCGATGGTGGCAGTGGGTATACATGTTATCACGTGGTTGCTAAAGGTATTTGAGCATCTAGCAATCATATATCTAAATATTCTTCTTAGGAGTTGGAAAAAAAATAATTTGGGTTCTTTTGGCCAATTTGGTAGTGAATATTTATTCTGCCATCTATAGTTTGAATTTTGAATAATCAGAATTAAACAGTAGGCATCAAACTATTTTCAATTTGGCATATTAACCAAAATCAGTCTTCATAAAAGATGCAAAAATCTGCATAAGATTTTTAATAGATTGTTTTTGTGTAATGTTACCTTATTGCAATTACATCAGACTGAATCATGACTATACATGATATCATCAATCAAGAGCTAATATACCACATAACATTGTGTCCTTTATGTAATCTGTTTAAACCGTTAATATTAACATTCTTTTGCACTGTTATTGGTGGCTAGTTATAAATATGCTGGGTTTTATTAAGATTGTATGGCCAGAAATTATTTAGAACATTAGGTTTCAATTCGTGTCTCTTTTTTTTTTTAGATACTCTGTGGTAATTTTCCTCTTCTCTTCTGTCTATATTGTCCTCTGGGCTCTGTGGACAGATGGTGGTCCAGTAACACCAAGCTCCAAAAGATATATCTCATTATAATGAGTAAGATTGTCAGTGCCATTAATTTAAGTTAGGAATCAGAGCTCAAATCCTTGGATAAGAAACGGGATATTACAGTCTTCCCTGAAACATTACATGGGGAAGTAAGAGAAATTTGTTGGGCAAGTACCATTTGATAACCACATTCACAACCATTTAATCGGTGAGAATAAGGTGTTGTAAAAGCGTCTGAGGTTAGTTTCCGGTGATTATCAGGCAGTCACGACCACCACGGCCACAATCGAGGACATGCTAACGTTAGCTTTTGTTAACTCGAGCCTGGGCACAAAGCAGCTGCTCACAGCTAAGGATGGCTAGCCTGTTGTGTCGAACCCTGTCGCCTTTTCTGTGGCGACCGCAGCCAAAACTAACACTGACATTATCGAAGTGCAATAAAAGCGAACTGAACCCATCGCTCGTGTTTAACCGCCGATCCCAGTCAGGATTGGACTTTGAGGGGACTCGTGAGACAACTTTGAAAGGGGCTCAAAACAGCAAACAGGTTACCCTGTGCCTGCAGTTAGTTGGCCAACTCATCGTACTAGCTTGTAACTCAGCTGACGCCTAAACTAAACTCAGCGGCAAAAAAAAAAAGAATATCCCGTCCCACAACTGGCGTTAAAATCTAACCACACCAGTCTGGGGAATAATGACAAACAGGCGAGCTTAGCTACGCTGTCCGATAGCAAACTTACAACTGCGTACAAGGTTCAGCATTTGTGCTTCACACACACACACACACACACACAAAGGCTCGGTCTATTCATCGAAACGGAACTGTTCTGGGAACTACAGTGCCACACAAAAACTGAAAATGATGCGTCCTAGAATGACGTAAGACTTGATTTTTTATCTTCGCGAAAAGCGGAGGTGAAATGTGGCTCGCGCGTATTACGTGGAGCGGTGAATGTAAGTCACCAGCCATCGTTTTATGGTCGCACAGCACCCACGAAGCTCTCTGCTGAAGGTTCCGTTCCGTAGAATAGTCTAAGTCATGAAAGCCGATAACGTTGGTTCAGCTCCCCTTCGCAAGGCGAACGCAAAAAATAAATATCTTGCTTGCATGAAAGACAATAAAACATCTCACGGTGGCTTACCTTCCAGCCCTATGGATACCGAATTATCCTCTTCATGTCCAAAATACTGGGGGATGAAACGTCGCACTTTTATCACCCAGCTAGCTAGCAAGCTAAAAGAGCTAGCTAGCCTCTCTCCAGTGAAGCAACACCGCAATTCTCACAAATGCAGAACGCATATCATTATATCCCAACGTTGCAATGTTATTCCCAACTTTGCCCATTTGACGGAAAGTCAGACGATGCAAATCCTACAGAAAACCGCTCCGCTGACAAGCATTTGGGGGGATCACTTTCCTTTCTCCAATGACAGCTGTCGTCGCACGAGTTCGGCTTATTTAGCTAGTTGCTGTTAGCCACCCAAGTCTATGGCCAAAAATTTCACAATTGATGTATAAACAAGTGAGAGTGAATGTCCAGGCGGCGGCGAATGTCCATACTCCGTGTACAAAACTTTGATGTGAATCCTCAGTGACTGTATCGCTACAGCAGAACGCAAAGCGAAGGTTGGTCGCCAACCGCTTGCTTGGCAACTGGTTCTATTTTCTTCGGCATCGACAAGCTGCGGGACCAAGCGGCCAGTTGGGAGACTCTCACAGCCAGGCTGCCACGCAGTAACAACCTCCTCCCAGGGCAGGGAAAAACAAAAATTTACATTCCCCAAACTACATTCCGCTCACAATAGTGACCAAGTTGCGAAATCAGTATGAAATATCAGTAAATTAAGTTGAAGATGACGATTCGGTGCACTCTATAACGGTGGCCATATCTAATGATAAGTGGCACCGTAGCACAGCCCCTCTGGGCTCCTTAAAAAACTAGACCCACCTCCCCCTACCGTAACTACGGCGCACAAATCTTTCCAGATCTTTTGTGGCCCGTCCTAAACAGACGTTTCAAGAATGTGGCAAATGTTTACGTTTATCGATGAGGGGGCATCATGTAAAATACAACGTGACCATTTGAGGATTTCTTCAAAATACTCTCTGACCCTGCGGAGGGATATGGGCATTTGGTAAATAAAATAATGACTGGGGAGGATTCCAAAAGACGGAGAACTGGATTCGAGCCGGGTTGGACGGGACGTGTCAATCGTCGTCGCTCCAGCTGATGCAAATCTTCGCATGCAGCGGCGGTAACAACAGCTGTGGCGACCCCGACAGTCACCAGCCCTCCCCACATCGCGGGGGTGGGGGCTAGGATAGATTAACTTCAACTGCGCGAGTGCAATAGTGCTTCTCAGATCGTCTGATTGACAACGGCTAGGTCCGGTTCATCCCCACGGACTCGGCAGTGGCAACATCCGTCTTCCTGCCGACCCCCTCGCACGCCCACACACTCGCCTAGACACTGCCGTAGCAATTGGACTGGTTGTTTGTTTGCTAGAGGTTTCCGGCAAATTGGCAGACATACTGTTCATGCAGGGGTTAAATTTCGGGGGAGAAAAAAATCCCCCAGGGGTCGGCTTCCAGCAGCTACACACAATATGTAATTGAACCAGTGGGTGTTACGTATTCACGCGCATTTTGATTTCAGGGGCGGTTTCGGGACAACTTTGGGCGACTGTGTTTCTTCATATCGAGGCCTCAATAAAATGAAAAGGAAATAAACGCAGCCTAGTTTCCGTCAGTGGTAAAACACAGTCACGTCTTTCGTAGACTGCGAGCTCCCCCTGCTGGCGAATAATGCCACTGACGACACAAGTGTTTATAATTTACTGTTCATTAATATTAGAAATAGTACAAAGGTGAATCATATACAGACAAGTGACATGTTATATAAAAAAATAAAATAAATGGTAACAACAACTAAGATAGCTTGTGTGGGTTTTTCCTTTAATGTAACACTGAGGCTACCTACAGCTTTACTTGCAGTGATGAGCACACTCAGATGTTATGGGTAAGCCTCAAGATACACAAAACTTCTTATAGACCTTTTCATTAATATGTGACTCTTTTGTATATATGGCATGTACAACATGCGTTACATGTGTTCAGTTACAGTGTTCAGTCACAACATTTATATATGTCAATATAAATGTTCACTAAAATGTTTCTTTTAAGAAAAGAAAGGAAGTCCACACAAGCAGTTCTTGAATTTATTAGCAATAATGTCAATGAAGCTGTCTTAATATTAATTAGAACATCCTTGGATTATACACAAAAACTAGTTTTTACAGTTAATTATAGTTCGTTGTTCACGGAAGAAATCATCAGCATCATTTCAAGTAAAAAAAAAGATGTCCATAGACACCATCTAAGACATCCATTGCAACTAAATGAATGAAGAAGAACGTGCAACATAGTGCCATCAAAATGACAATTTTGGGTCAACCATATTGCCGGATGTCTGCAAAGTGTGAGCCACCTGTGCAGGTGTCACCGACCTTTGATCTGAGGTGTGAGTTTACACCACGAACCAACATTGACCTAATTACTGTGAACCACATGAAGCTGCTGCTTAGTCACTTCTCTGTCATACTCTTGTGCATTATGCCTCCAGCTGACAGGCCTACAGAGCTGCTGACACATGACTACAGTTTCTAACAGATGAGGGGGGGGAATGTTAGGCCATTTTCAGAAATTACATTTTAGTCTTAGTCGTAGTCCAAAATACTCAGCTGTTAGTAATGTCATTAAGAATGGCTCTTCTCTGTTCAGGTGCAACAATGACCCACAATCAGCGATGCAGGATTCGGAAACTGAAACTGTCAAATAGAATTTAGCTAGCATTCTTTTCTCTTTTTTCACCTGCATTTAAATACAATGGTTTTCTAGTCATCCTGTCCACTCAAAGCACTTTATCCTTCAACTGCTCTACCACTGGAGCCACAGCTGATCTTCGATTTTATCTTTTGACTATTGTGACATGTAAAAAATATCTTCACTATAAATATCGCCCGAGCAAAAAAAAAACCTGCATCAACTCTGAAAAAGCCTTTTGCATGTTAGAGAAGTTCCCAGTTAATTTTTACTGTAGAAAGAACTCCTTTAAATAATAAGGTCTCTATTTCCACCATGTCATATTTACTATATGCTGAATATTAAGGCTCCCTTGCATGTAATTGCATAGAAACACAAGGAAACGTGTTAAGAGCAAAGTGAACAGTTTATTTGTACAGACCAATGGTAAATTGAGCAGTTTATACAGTTACATAATTGTAGATAACCTCCCAAAATACAAAACGCTCACTTAAGTTAAATAGAATCTAATCTAATATTGTAACAAGTATTCTGTCTCTTACTTGCATGTTTAAGACTAATGTTTGTCTCCACCTGTGCATATAATAAAGACATATCTAATGCAGAATTTTGATAGAGTGCAGACAGAGGGCAGCATGGCTCCATCTTGTACAACACTGGGACTAGTAATCACATTAAATTGCCCTTCATTATTCAATATAAAAAAAGCAGTCTGGCTGTTCCTTTGCTTGTCAAAACGCCCATGTTGTGTCTCTGTTGCTGTCGTTTATCTAATTGCTCAAGGGTTACCTGCCTCCAGGCATCCTGCCAACGTTTTCCCTGCTGCTGGAGATTTTGCCATTAAGAGAGACAAAGTCATTTTAAGGAATCTTATAAAAGATTGAAAATGCAAATATCATATGATATGACATTTTAAATTATGTTCGGGCCCCTAAAGGAAAATAAACCCACCTGAGCACTTTTCATGTGTTTTATTTTCATCTAAATCTCTCCATGATGTGCTTTTATAACGTTGGTTTGCATAAGATTTAGGAGACAAATGTGCTTTAAAACAATAAGTCAGTTCAGCAAAATAAAACATAATTGCATGCTGAGTGGATGAATGCCCAAGGAGCTCCTCTCTGGTTGTTGAGTTTAAGTGATGCCCTTTACCCCTCAGCATTGAGGACGATTTTTCAAGAGAACACTGAAAGATAGAATAGCGTTTTTTGAGGCTAATGTCCTGCACTTTGCTAGCCATCGAGCCTTGGTGTGGGCGTCTTGAGGTACTTTGGATCACCTCTGCTATCCCTACAAAATAATTGCTTTCTGTTTATGTTGGTGGTTGCTCGTTCTTCTTCATGGTCATCTGAATTCATGCCACACGTGCATTTTCTTTGACGCTGTTTTCTGGTGTGTTCTTAGAGCGAGGGAATGCCAGGATGGAAATCTGTATAAGAAAAAAAGATGCACTGCATAAAAGCCGTCATTACAGGAAGCTTCATAAAAAAATCAAATAGACAAAGTCAAAGTTGAAAAAAACGTGAGATCATTATTTAGCTCCTGCAACAAAAATAAAACTGCTGATAACATCAGGGTGTCAGGTTGACAACGACCTTGCTTTTCCGTTCCCTGCATTTCCCCTATGGAAGGCCTCAGAGACAAACAAGCTGCTGAACAACAGGACAAACAGCTGCTAGTTGAGCAGATGGACCTTAACATAATAGAGAAGGCAAGAAACATGAAACTGGGTACTGTCTGGGCTCGTTGTGTGCAACAGAACACAGGTGTTGCAGAATTCACTGCATAATCTTTTTCCATGGTTGCATCAAAACTTTAGCATGTAAATTAGGCTCTGCGTGAGTGCTGAAAACCACAGAGAGTACACAAACTTCAAAAGGCTCCACGATAGGGGAATCTGTTTAAATCTTTTATTTGAAAAGAGATCAAATTTGGTGTAATTAAATAACAATAAATGGGACTTTTGAGAACTAAACTATCTGGAGCATTTTGTTTTGCTGAGGCACATCAAACAGGCATATTTTGAAGTGGACATAAGCGCGAGATAGAAAGAGTTGGTCTGTCTCTGCTTCTGACCATGACATCGAGTCTTTGGTTGGCAAGTTTCAAATTTCGGCGAAATTAGAGAGTGTGCCAAATGTGAGTCAATGCCAACAAAGTGTGAGGCACATAAAATAGTCAAAAATCCATTTATTAATTACCAGCCGACTAACAGGGACATAATGTGGCCTGAGAATGAAGCATTGATGCTCCTTTCAGTAATAAAGTATATATACGGTTAGGTCCAGAGGTATTTGGACAATGACACAGTTTTTATTATTTCCCCTCTATGGAGGCCCCCTTCGGATTTGAAATAAAACAAACAAGATGTGATCAAAGTGCAGACTTGCAGCCTCAATTGAAGAGGTTTCAACAAAAATAGGGCGTTTAGGAATTACAGCCGTTTTAATCAGAGTACATCTATTTTCAGAGGCACAAGTGTATTTGGACAAAAAATACAGAATTGCAAATATAAGCGTAGTTTTTACTACTTGGATGAAAATCCTTTGCAGTCAACAACTGCCTGGAATCTGGTGCCCACAGACTTGTTTGAGGGTCTTTCTGCCTCCAGTTTTGTCCTCAGTAAGTGAAAATCTGTTGTATTTAGTTGGGATCAGAGTACTGACTTGGCCATTTAAGAATATTCCATTTCTTTATCTTCAATGGGACTTGAGGTGCTTTTGCAGTACGTTTAGGGTTATTATCCATCTACACTGTGAAGTGCCATCCTGTGAGTTTTGTAGCATTTTGGCTGAATGTGAGTAGAGAGTACAGGTCTATACACCTCAGAATTCATCTAGCTACTTCTGTCAGCTGTCACATCATCACCAAATACCCATGTCCATGTCACAACACTGCGCCCACCATGTTTGACACATGATGTGCTGCTTTGGATCATGATCAGCTGTTCCTTTCCTTCTCCCTTTTCCTTTTCTCTTCCCATCATTCTAATACAAGTTCATCTTTGGTTCATCCAAGAATCGGATTCCAGAACTTGGGAGGCTTTTTTAGGTTTTTTTTCTGGCAAAGACTTTTTCTAACCTGTCCCTCCGGTTCTTAAATGTTAGCGGTGGTTGGCACCTTGTTGTAAACAAGTGATAGTGATACACCTTCTCCTACCTTCTCCACAGGACTCTTGACTTGTGTCCATGTTGTGAAGGGGTTTTTCTTCACCGAGGATTCTGCCATCATTCACTTTAGTTGTCTTTCGTGGTCTTTCAGGCCTTTTGATGGTGTTGAGCTCACCAGTGCAGTCTTTCTTTTTAAGAACGTACCAAATTGTTGATTTGGCCACTCCTAAAGTTTTTGCTATCACTCTGATTGATTTATTTGTTTTTATCAGTCCAGTGATGGCCTCCTTTGCTTGTATTGATATTTCCTTAGACTTCATATTGATAGCTTCAGTCAAACAGCTGCCAAAGGCCAATTCAACACCTGAAATTAACTCCAGACCTTTTATCTGCTTCAATTGTCCGGAAGTAACAAGGGAACAGACCACACCAGGCCATGAAACTGCTTGTCAGTCAATTGCCTAAATACTTTGAACTCCTTATACTCTATATAAAAAGGCTGAAATTCCTAAATGGTAAATGCCATATTTTTGCAAAACCTCTTAAATTAAAGCTGAAGGTCTGCACTTTGATCACATCTTGATTGTTTTATTTCAGACTGACTGTGGTGGTGTTTCTTCTGGACCTAACTATAAGTAAATATTGTATTCATTCATCGCTTTGCACCACATCATTGCCATCTGATTTGACTGTCAGTCAATGTTTTGCACCTCAGAACTATTTTTGAACTGATACAATATAGGAAAATGACTCCCTATTATGCAGGAGAAAAATTAAATTGCAGCAGAAGAGGGATTTACTATTGTTCTGACTTTTTCACAAGCTTTAATGTATAAAGAACTCTCAGTGCAGGCCCTTCTTGATGAACGATTACATTGCCCATGGCTGGAAGAGCTAATTATATTCTATTTATAATCACAAGGGAATATATCCAAAGAGCTAAGAGAATGAGGGGGATAGCAAAAGACAGAAGGGAGCTAAAGGGGAGTGGGGTGGGGAGCCATCAAATCAGTTGACATGCTGTGATATCAAAAAATAAAGAGCCAGACGAAACCAAATGATCAGGTTTGGACCATCAATGCAGTGTTTCCTCCCTTTAATCTGGATGAAGAGAAAAAGTGTGCCGATAAATCGCTTGAACTTAAAGTTAGAAGTTTCAGAAACTTATAACAGCAAGTCTAAAATCAAAGCCCTGGAGGGGGGTCGGAGGCATCATAGAGAGACTTCTTCATGGAGAGGAGAACAAGAATAAATAAAAAAGCGAAGTATCACAACTTGTTTGTCAAAATAATATTACGATGCCTTCACTAAGTAAATAGGAAAATTGTAATTCTGTTGTCTGGCTGACCTTAAATTTAACTCAGCAGTTGCAATATTAAAGGTTCCACCAAGGAGCAGGATCTGCTTCTTCGTGCTTCTGTGTGCAAAAAGAAAAAGAAAAATTGAAAAAAAG
>KV751351.1:4416989-4434015 GCA_001698575.1 Mola mola
AGTGTTCTCAGTGCAATCATCCTCATACCTGCGGGCATCAATAGTGAGTCGGAGTGGGATCATTAAAACTGCTTGTCATACTCACGTTGACAACAACACGAGCGGACAGGTCGATACGCACCACTTTTGTTGCTATGACACATTAGCTCAGGTGAAAAAAGACACTGGTCTTGTCTTCAGCCAGTGTTTATTTAAAGTTGAAATGCAAAAATAGCCCGAGCTGGAACGGCCTCTGATCCACTTAAAACAAACTGATTTGCTGCGCATCGAGCGATCATTGACTGATGTGACGGGACGAAAGCATCAGATCAGCAAATGTGACGTTTTTATCCATTACACATGGGCCCTCCACTATTCCTGTCTGCCACATCATCCCCACATTTTATCTTTCCTCTCCTTCACTCCACCCATCTCCTTCTCCCACATTTATGTTCCACTGGGGCGAGACTTAGCCCCTCTCTGCTTTTTCTTTTGGAAAAAGCAATGAGCTACAAGACAGTGGGCTCCCTTACAGGCACACCCAGGAGGCCTTATTAAAGTCAAGGTTAAATCCCACCCTGCTCTGTCTTACACTTTGTACAAGTTCCTTCTCTGAGAGTTCTCTAATATCCTGGATTCTTTGCTGTTGCTAAACTCCTCGGAGACCCCCAGAGCACTGTACTGGATTGTACATTAATCCTGGTGCAGTGACAGTGAACCAAGGTGAGACGCTTTGTTTTTGCTTTGAATACCCGGAGAAACAAAGAAGAAAGGATCATGTAATCATCGGAAATGATCTTATTATTAGAAGTTGTTTTTCTACATTAGGCAGCTTTAAACCTATAGCTATAGTTCAATCATTTTCTTTTATATTTCTCAGGGAATCTGTGTATTAATAAACGTGATTATATTAGCCAAGTGGCTAGTTTTCATCAGCAGGCCCTGCCAAAATGTGAGGTTGGCAAAGTTAAATCAAGAAATGAGGCAAGCATGAGCTAAGCGAACCAATAGAAACCCGTGCCCCGTGAGATTCTTTTGTTGTCTGTTATCTCCTGTACTTCATAAAATGTCATCCGGTCACATGGCACCATGAAAGCAGCTTATTTAAAAAAAACCTGTAAAAACAAAAAAAGAACAGTTGTCTGACTCATATAATGCCGTATCGAATCTCAAGCTTGCTGCAGCCACAGAGGAAATAATTCATAAGGCTCATACAAACCCAGGAGCCACTGGGCCGTGAGAACTGATGCGCTGTCGTCCAGCCCTAACCCGTGCCTGATCCTTGGTGTTTTAAGTTTTTTGTTCTATTGTATTGGAATCGTATTACTTTTAGACTTTGTCTCTGAGTCTTGCATTTTGGTTCTGTTTTGTCCTTGTGTCAGGCATATGAAGGGGGAAAAATATTCAAAAACTGAAAAAAAACACGTCTGTAATTAGCACATATGTTTTTAAAGAATATTACTATTACAGCATGTTATTCAAATGATTTATTTAAAATGTTATGGATATTTAGGAGGGCAATTGTTTTGGGTTTTTTTCCGAGGAAGGGAATGAGGATCTAGACCCCCCGACCCCCTAGGATTTCTGCGTATGGAAGCGATGGGAGTTTTGAACCTTGAACAGAGCTGCCTAGCTTTACGGTGGTGCACTCACACACGGCCCACTTGCTTTATACCATTCCAAAACACAATTGTCTTGCCAGTTGCCCACTGGCTTGTACTATCATTGCTCTGAGGCCTGACCAAGGTTCTTTTACACAAAGAGCACAGCTGTAACTTTAGTAAACTTTATTGATCGACCTGATTTTATAGATTATATAAGGCAGCGAATGTCAGTTTAACATGTTGCATGCATTATGCATTCAAAGCCTTGCATTGTTTGGAGCAACATATCCATGTTGCAAAAATTTGTTTTAAATACCAGAAAAACTGCCACATTTGTGCAGTGTGATGCTTTTTTTCATGTATTGTCGACGCGGCTTTGTAACTTTACGTGACACTGCTCAACACTTTGGCTAAATCGATTCTGCTTCACTCTTTTGCTGAAGATTTTTTAACACCTCCGTGTTCTTGTGTGCTTTTTCCAACACTTTAGAAATGTTTTCTTCAGCCAACAAAAACGCAAATGATGTGTAATTGGTTTGCTTGCGGTGATTGGTGTGGCTGGGTAAACACTCCAGGGCTCAGATCAACTGGACTAAACAAGGCTGATGTGAATGCAACCTAGAGTGCCTCCTAGTTTATCCTCTGTGGTGAAGGCATCGTCATCTTGCATCAGTCTTCTGGACGCACAGTGAATTTAAACAAATGTTGAACTATTCCTTTAACAGTGAGACATGAAGAATAACACAACAATAATTGCATATTTGAAAATAATATTGATCATATGTAACTTGAATTGTATTTTTGCCATTCTTGGATTTTTCTGATTCCAAAATGAGAATAATAAATAAAATAAATAAATAAGTAAATAAACTGTTACACAAAATTTGGGCAAATCATAAAAGAGTCCTCCAATTATTAAATTGTTGGAAGTTTGTATGAATGAAATGATTAAAATTCAATTATTAGCGTTCGGAATACTCCTTTATGCTCATAACTTTTATTTTTCACTTTTAACCTTCTCTTCTTCCTACAATCGTTAAAGAAAAATTGCATTAATTTTATTTTACATTTTCCCCAAGGGTAAAAATGTACTTACTCAAAATTGCAGGTTTATTTTACATAGTTTATTAAGTTAAGTTAAGTAAATTAAGTTGGATTAATAAAAACATCCCTGCCTGTGGGAATGTGAAACTAATCTAGCATATCAGACAGCCAACTGAACATTTTTATGAACACAGTAGACAAGTCATCAAGTGAAAAATGGGACATATTTGTATCTGTTTTTCACCACGATAAGAGTCCTAATGCATTGCGCATTCAATGCATGGATGCTTGTCAAAACTACTGAAACAAGGCTCTAACATCACAAAAGACATCGCACTCACTCCAATATCAGTTTGGCAAAATATGTCACTCAATATGACACCTCAATTCACTTGTGTTATTTATTTAAAATATTCTATGTCTCTGGAAATGTGAATCCTGGTAATAAGGGAGGAAATCTGTGACAGTTTGTTGTAGGTGTGATACAGAATACTAAACAAGAAGTACAAATACTCAGGCTTGGTGTTATCAAGCTGTCATGCTGTTTGTGTTGCTTGGAGATGTGATGGCAATCACAGTCCTGTCGTCGCTGCTCTTCACCTAATTCAGTATTCATTGATATTCATACTGTTTGGTTATAACTGACGGATCAATGTGATTTTTATTTTTTTAATAAATGTTTTAAAGAGTTGCAGCATAAAACTGTATAAAAGCCGCTCCTTTCTGTTTTCTCCCTTTGGGCACATCGTGGGCAGGTTGCCAATGTACCACAGGGCCAAGACAGACCGCAGCAGAGCCAATTAAATTCTGTATTTTCCAGTGGTCCACCCCGTCATCCACAGGATATGGCTGTTTTTACATTTGAATACCCAGCTTTGTTGTGTTATTTGATGAGGTGGTTTTCCCCTTTCTGCATATGAAAGAACATTCAGATTCATGATTGGAATAGCAGCTCTGTGAGTGCTCCAGCCGATAAAATATCAGAATCCGACTGATTAACAAAGTGCATTCAACCCAAGTTACACTGTCAGATCAATAATTTGTCTCTCCGCCGAAATCTTCGTCAGTGCTTTGGTCACATCACGTGTTGACTAATGTAATGGTATCCTGGCTGGTATTTCCAATAAACTCATTCATAGACTATAGTTTATTCAAAACCCTGCGGCACACATAATAACAAGATCCAAACACACAAATCATGTCCCCCTCCTACTGATTCAACTTCAGTGGCTCCCTGTTTCTCTCCGAATTCATTTCAAAATCATTAACTTTCAAGGCTCTTTAGCCCCCTGATCTCCTTCAGTTATACGATCCCTCATGTTCCCCGCGATCTTTGTCCTCAAACCTTCTGGCATTAACAAACATTAACCTCAGGACATTCGGTGTCAGAGCCTTCTCCCGTTGGGTTCCGCACCCAATCTCTGCAACTGCCCTCTTACATCCACACGTTGAACTCCATCACTGAATTCAAAAGCGCTCTCAAAACATATCTCAAGGATACTGACTATAATCATCCCATCTCGGCTGCTGCTGCTACCCCTCGCTTACTTGATTCTTTTTACTATTTGTACTTGTGGGTTTAAGACATATTTCATTTTTGCACTCTTCTTATTGTATATTTGTACTATTGTTGCTTTTGTTGTTTTTTTTTGCGTTTCATTTTTTTCTCTTTATGATGTAAGGTGACCTCGAGTGTCTTGAAAAGCTCCTTTAAATAAAATGTATTGTTATTATCATAAAACTGTTTGTGTCGCAGCCAAGTACACAGAACCAATAATGTCTTATTTTCCTTTTATCACAGGTGCAAATTTATTATTTTTCAGTGCTTTGGTTTATGACCAAATGGAGCACCTGTGACACTGAAGACAGAGTTTTGTTTGGGCTTGTTGACAAACGTTAATATGGTCACATGTTCAAGTAAACTGAGTGCTGTGAGCATAACAACCATTTGAGCGCTGTTTTGCTAGTTGTTGAGTACAGCCTTGCAGGGCCACCAAGGTGGCCGTAGACTCTTTTTACTGCAGGTTCAGTGAATATTGCCTCCTTTTAATGAGGATGCGACCAGGGAAAGTATGACTGACATTTTGAAGTAATTTCATTTCATTAAGTTTTGATACTGCTGTTCACTCTCCCTGATCCTGGATGATTTTATGCCAGAGCTAATAACCCCCCACCCCCCTCCTTTCACTGCTAATGTGATAACAGGAGCATCATTAGGGTCAGATTATGTTCTCACCAGTCTATATCAAGTCTAAAATCACAAGCCATTAAAGTCGCCGGTTTTGTGAATTTGCAAACAACTATTCTAAAGTTTCTAGATGTCTATATACGTCTTATAAAGGATGTATATACAGGATGTATATACAGTATATGCGTTTGTGTGTGTGTGTGTGTTTTGACCCATGTCTGTTTGTTAGTTAGTTAGTTAGTTAGTTTTTTTCCACAAAAAACTCCTGAACGGATTTTGATGAAATTTTCATCAAAGGTGTGTTTTGCCCCAGCCTACAGGTGATTAGGTTTTGGTGGCCAAAGGTCAAAGGTAAAGGTCATCCATAAGTCAAAAAGCATGTTTTTTTGGCTATAACTCAAGAACATTTTGAAATAGAAAGGTCCATCTGGTGTCATTTTGTAGCTGAAAGAATTGGCTGCAGATGATTAACATTTTTGGTCTAATGGTCAAAGGCCAAGGTCACTTGAAGGTCAAACACATTTTGTAGACATATCTCCAGAAGGAATAGACATAAAGAAGTCTAACTTGTGTAATTGTGTAACTAATCTCAGAGTGCATCACAGCCAGAACCAGCTGGCTCTGAGGTTCATGCATCACCTATCAGGTAAGGCCAACATGTGCTCTTTTTTGCACTAAATGACCTTGAGCTAAAAATCCCACTTAGGAATGCCAAAAACAAACACTAATACCGCAGATTGTTGAGCTGAAATATAAAAACTTCACTTTGAAAGGTAAGCATTAATTATTGGGGAGCATATGTTGTGGGGAATTTAGTTGCAGCGGCGGATGTTTGCATTCTCTTAGTTTTAGTGTTTGTTTGTGTCACACAAAGCTAGTTTTGAAACTTGGTCAGGGAGAAGGTGATGACGTCAGCAGCCCATTTCACAAATCCTCATGAAAAGGAATAGATGATGCTGCTGGCGATAACAAAAAAACAAACAAACAAACAAACAAACAAAAAAAAAACAAACAAAAAAAAAAAAAAAAAAAAAACAGCATCAGTATTTTTTGTCGAAATTCATAATGGAAACTGGAGTTATCAAAGGGACTAAATAGGAATATATGCCAGCTGTCCAGGGAAAGATGCAGGGAACCAACATGAAATGAGGGAAAACTAACCCAAATTCAGGAGCTGGACTGTATTTGAGGTCACTGAATAAGTCATGGAATCCAAGTCCATTAGGGAAATGACAAAATTCTCTTTGCCGGCTGCCAAGGGATCACTTCAAAGTTTGATGAGGTAGGTGATGAGACTGTAGGCGTCACACACCTGGCAAAGGTTTTTCGAGGTGAACTAACTTATTCCAAATTGATTGTTTTCTGTTCTGTTTGAGTCATCTTGTTTACCCCTTTATCCTGGAAAGCAGAATTAAGCTAATGAACAAATAAAAGACAACTTGGCACCTGTGTGAGTGGCCAGAGTGGAAGAGATAGATTCTCTTGCCAAGGTTCTGCACGTTGTCTGCTAGCAGCCAAAAAAACAAAGGAAAAAAGCCCTGCAGTTTGGCAGATCGCTGGCTCTTTGAAATGTTAAATATAATCTTGGACATAAAACAATACAGGTCTTCTCTAATCTTCAGTCAAACAGAATGGCTATCAGGCCAAAAATAGCACATGGCATATGCAAAACTCCAGTCCACTGTATTAAGCAAGACATTTATGTACAGCCAGCTGTGTTTGAACTACCTGTAAAACCTTAGAGTAGTTATTAAAACCCTTTTTTTTGGCTCATGAACGATTAAAGTGAAGGTTTAATTACCACTTTGCCCTACTGGTTGGAAAATTTGGTGGCTATTTTTAATCACTGACCAATCACTGAACTGGATCCCGAGGAGGGTTTGCTTACCAAAGACGGGGAGAGTGTTCTAAATTTCAAAATGCAATTATGAAAGAGACTGATTTATTACCATAACAGCAGCAAAAGGTGATACGGGGCTGCTAACTTTTGTAACTTAGTGAACAGTTTTCCTTATATTCAGAATGTTTGATTTGTTTTTTGTGAAATATTTACACAAACAGGACAGGTTTATTTTCCAAGCCCTGAGATTCATAAATCATAAACCAAAATCACCAATTTCTCAAAGTGTCTGGGTCCGCTGAAGTACAGTACATCTAAAATTCACATTGTCTGCCTCCATTGATGGTGATGAATGGTCCCAATCCCTTTGCAAAACAACAAAGTGCACAGAGACAAAACACCTTGATAATGACTAATTGTTTTTGAGCTGGAATATTTAGACCTTTGCGTGTGCAGAGTATTTGCATCAGCATGAGATATTTGGCTCACTTTCCCCTTTATGAGCCCTCTTCATGAACCGATCAGGCTTAATGCCCTGCCAACGTGATGCATGAAGGCGGGATTCATCAGAATAAACCGATAGATCCACAGTGGACGTTTTCTTTCTGCTTGGATCTAATGGGAGATTAGACAGAATATTTCAGCATTTCTGAGGCATTGTAGTAATGGAAAATGCAGCTCCAGAATATACTGATGTATCAGTTCTGTATGTTCCTTATATGACAGCACGCACATAATGTTGTTTGTCCAGCTCTTCAGAAGAAAACCCAGTTTTGTAAAGCCCACTCAAATCTGTCCAAATCAAAACTTTTGCAGGGCTATTTTGTCTCTGCTCAGCCATGTGCTGACAAAATTCCATAATAGAATATGACAGTTTGAACATACTTTGGAGTTTTTTTTTGGCTCTTTTTGAAGATTAATCTGGGCCAGCATTTTCCTTGCGCCATTATGAAAGCCACTAATGGTATGATTTATTCCTGCAATGCAGCCACAACAAGGATTCATGGATGAGAATTCCTCACAAGGATGTAATATTGCCAAGTGCAACCATATGATGAATGCCCATGCAGGACACCCATGAGAGGGTGAACAAAATCCCATAAACTAATGTGACTGCGTTTCACAATAAGTTGCCACACTGCGTGCAGCTGAACGTCACTAATATCCCTGGTGACGCAGATTTCATATTCAAAACATAGTAGTTCATGTTGTTTTGGGGAGTTTTTTTCTGTCTCTGAACAGTTTGTAACACATGGTTTTAATACAGTCAAACTTTGTAAGTTGCAACGGCCAATCTTCCAAAACACCCTGCAACAGGCTTAGACGAGGAAGGAAGAGTTTAGACCGTACAGTGTGTACACACTTTTTTCTACGTAAATTCTGATAATGTAGCCCTGTTTGGTTCAGGTGTAATTACTATATGGATGTCAGTCCAGTGGTAAACATGAGGCGCGTAAACCTGCGTGGCTGAAAGGCAATCTGACAGGAAGCTACTCGTCACCACAACTTGAGACAAAATGTCTGGAAGGCCGAGAACTGCTCCTGAAAGCAGATATGTACGTGTGTGAGTGTGTGTTCAATTTTAGACCTTGGGAGTGAGGACAGTGCTGCTTATTTCTATGGACAGTTGGGGGGGTTAGACTTAGTTTAAGGATTATAGCTAGGTTAAGGATGTATGTGATCAATAGGGATTACAGGGAATGCATCATATCAATGACTTATTTTTCCTATTGTGGACTAATCCAACATTTTTCTTTTTAAATCAGGAGCAGCCTCAGAGTGACAACATGACAGGTTAGCTGGCTCCCAAAAAGGAGTCCAGCTCATACCCAGATCGTCAGGTAGCAACGCTTTGTCACAGCCCTTTGTGTCTCATCCAGATGGCCATCGCCTGGTGTCTCTGGTTAATTTCTTCCCTCAGCATCAATTGGAATTACATATTGCCTTACATCCCTTGTGCGTTATCAAGAATGCACATAACCTGGTGTACTTACCCCCAACAGACTTGTGGTCAGGATTTGGAAAAATCTGTGGCCTTGGTTATGTTTAGACACTTGTTTAGAAGCTTGTTTGTTTTCATATGGACATGAATCCTGGTCTGCTAGGTAAAAGTCAGGAATTGACAACCTGTGGATGAAAATGAGCTGTAAAAGTACAACTTGTTTGTATGTTTTTACAATTTAGTGCAGGAAATTAAACAAATGACAAATAAAGGACATTATATATGCTTATTTGTGGTTGTGTGGTGAACAGTGTCAGGTTAACCGTTTCTGTTTTAGTTTTAGTTTTTATACCAAGGTAAAATAACCTTCTTTTGCTCCATACTGAATATGCAGTATAATATCTGCATTGTTTATATTAATGGTGCACCAAATCCTTAAAGTTATGACAGTTTACTGTCACCATTGTCACACTGTTTACTCCTTTACCTCGTATTGTGTACTAAAAACCAGGAAAACAAACCAAACTGTGTACACAGGTCCAGTGCATCACTTTTTCAAAAAAATGGTAAAACCCTTTGAGCCTAAATCTCCTCTCACAATCTTTGTTCAACTGACACCAAACACGTGACACCCGGTACGTAACATCTTCACACTGTCCTTCACAAACAATACAGGCAGATTTTTAAAACGTGTGATTGTAAACAAACGCTACCAATTCTGACTTAAAAAAAAAAAAAAAAAAAAAAATCAATGAGATCATGACTTGTTCTTTACGTTTAAAGTTTTGAGTTGAAATCTTGCGGTTTGAACTTATTCTACTTAATAAGGCACCCTGATGACGAGGTCTTTGTTTGAATCGGGAATGAGCCAGGGTGCCTTTAGGACTGAGAAACACTCTATTAGAGACTTATTAATTTAGAGGAACTTTGTCATTTAATAGGTTTTAAATGATTATGGTCTGGGCTGCTCTGCTGACAGGCCATCATGTATTTGTCATAACCATGGGGGAAGCCACCTCATAATTCCTGCCCGCACTCTTTGTAGCTCACTGTGATCGTGATGCGATGCTGCTGTCAAAGTTTGTGACTTCAACTCCCAGCTGATGTAGAATGAAGTCCACTTTTTGCTGCGTGAATTAGAAACATGACTTCAGGTTTTAGTGATCACTGTGGCCCTGACTGTTCAGCTGATGGCTCCTCCTGTGTTTCTCATTTATCTTTATCCTCCTCCTTTTATCTTCTTCCACCAATTTTTTCAAGTTGAACTATTCAAGCAGCTCTTTTGGTTTTGTGGTTGTTTTTTTGTAAAGTAGCTCGCCCTCTCAGGTGTTCCATACTCTATACATTTTAGAAGCAACTGTGGCAAGGAATACTGTGCAAAGAAGTGGAAATGAAAGTCAAGGACGAGTGTATGGCTACTGCCTTCTGTGTTCAGTTTTGATGATTTTTTTCTGCATCTTGAGTGCTGTTTCTTGAGTGGTGATGGAATAAATAAGTCTTATGCAAATCTTTGAAGCCCATTTTAGAATAAACTCTCTTTAGTATATTTTTTGGATTCTTGAGTTGTCAGTATGAGAACTGTAGGAACGTATGGTGCTTTCTCCATAGACCAAAATTGTAAAATCAAATAAAAGATTTTAAACTTGTATTTCCATCATGAATCAGGATATGTGTACTTGCTGCTGCAGATGAGAGAAGTCCATTTTTCTAATGTCATGTATTGAGTTTCATTCAAACAAAATGCCTATGACTGCAATGGCTGAAACTAGATCTGAGAATGCAGTGCAGAATTCACAAAGCTCTCACATCCAACAGGAAGAGCTCTATTGATAATAGGATATCTGCAACACCGATACTTCGTAACGGTCAGCCGTTTTTGTCGCTTCAAAGATGAAATCCAGTACAAACAATAATTCCGCTGACCGAATTTTACCGATGGAGGAAGGGTCAGATTTGTGATCTTAGCAAGACCTTCATTGTCAAGCAAAAAGAGCCATTAAATTTCATACCACATTTTGCTACAAAGCTGGATGATAGATTTAGTTTTTGGAGATTTCATGTTTCCAATTATTGGACCACCTGCAGCTGTAGCTTTGGTGAAGGTCCGCTTCGGCGCTTCATTGATCCAGTAGGCTGTCGGTCTCTTATGAGATGAATTCACAAAGCCGGCTCACAAACACAGAGAGAGGAAAATAAAAATAGGAGAGCATCAAATTGGTTTTGCACATTTTGTCATTCATCACCTTCTACTCTCATCTGGCCCATTCAGGAGTTTATCTGGGTTGAGCATAAATCAGTTCCTTGGCTAAAACCTGTACAGCGTTTGAGCGTTGCCGTAATTGGTATCCTGTGGATTTTCTGGGGCTCCTTGCTTGTTCTTGCTCCTTTTCCATTAACACCACCTCAGAGCTGGTGTGTAAATGAAGGATTTGTGATAGAGGTTGCCTCCATGCTGTGCAGCCCTCTACCACACACATACACACACACATTTCACAAAAGCATATAACTTTAGAGCATATAAAAAAGAAATATTGAAAGCTTGTACCAACACAGGCTGCAGCGTAGTTTTCAAATTCCAACAAAACACTAATTTGCAGCTGTCTCCACACTGTAACTGGCTGTACAAAAAGCATATAATGTACCTAGCTTTCTGGTTTCTCCTTTATTAACTGCCTTTAGGGTTGAGGAAAGCAGTGCCCGTTGTGTGCCCCTTCCCAGAAGACGCCCAATAGGGAATTGTCACACCTTAATTGTGTGTCTTTGATATTATATACCATTCAATTAATTATGGTTCCACACTAGTACAATCCGGCAAGACATGACAGCAGGAAAGAAAGATTCGGGCAAACAAAACAGACTCAATATCATGTTGTCGCTGTGAAGAAAAGAAAAGTGTGTGCTTTGAATGCTCCAATTAGCTGGAGCTGGAGAGAAAACTGTGCGGCCCCTGAGCATTAGTGTTTGCATGGTCCGTCACTACTTTGCCCCCTGCGCGTTTACTAAATCCACACTTAACACGCTCCTTAATGAAGCCCTTTGCATGGCTGCATCATTAGGCCAGTGGATGTTAACCAGTGAGGGGGCCAGATCCAGATGGTGCCATCAGTTTCCACCCAATTCACTGCTAACAGCCTTTAATTCGATGCGCAGGTGTCCTAAAACAGAGGCACAATTTTGGTCTCCAAAACAGGATAAGAGGCACAACAAGCCCATATATACAGATGCCACCATAGAGCCCTGAACTGATTCTGCTTGACTACACTATACTGGACTATAAGGCTTGAGGGAAGTGGCTCCAAGGAGCCCGGGGCCAGTAATGGGGAGCGGTGGCCCCTCACTACTGGGGGCAGACGCGTCTGCAGCTGGCTGATGAAGCGCCGGTGCAGATTTGTTTCTGTTATTTCTTTTTGTGACGGTCTGGATGGACGTTTTAATTCGGATCAGCTGATTTAAAGCAACACCTCTGTGAGGGAAAGTTTGTTCGGCACGAAGCCCGAGCGCGGAGAGGCTGCGCAGATTTCGATCCGCTATTGGACAGCGCGCATCGCTACAGGTGGGTGGCGTTTCATGCCGCTCCCCGCCGGATGAAACAGCTGGAGTACACGAGGATTTCAATCCTTCAGTTTCAAGAGGACAACAGGGGCAGATATTCTCGCGGCTGCGTGTTTAGGTGCGCGTGTGTGGGAGAGGGAGAGAGAGAGAGAGGAAGGGAGATCAAAGTTGGTTGTTCAGTGGACTTCAGGTGATTCTATTTCAATTACAGACTCTTCTATGGGACCATGAACTCATCGGCGGGTGCAGGAAACTATCGCAGGGGATCCACCAAGGCAGATAAGGTAATATTTGAAGGTTTCTCTTTCCTCTTCTTGCTCACCTTCTGCAGGCTGAATAACCCAGTGCACAGACTTGTTGAGGCACTTGTGAAGGTGAAATGATGCGTGAGGAGACGATTTTTATTTGCTTCATAGTGGATCAGATCATCAGAGTCACGTTACGCGTTATGGAAATGTTGTCTGGCTCTTTTGTCTTGATTTTCAACTCTTGGCACTTTTTATGATCAGATTGGCAGTGTTCTGTGTGTGTCTTCGCCGCTGTGAATGTTTTAAAACGCCACTTCAGTTTTTAAATGCAGGATCACTATCAGGGAGACAATAGCTTAAAAAAAAAAGAAGAAAAATCACTCTTTTTGTACCAATAAGATTCACAAAATGTCTGTTCACTACTTCCACATGCTTTTGTAAGACGGACCGGCTCGGATGCTTGTTTTTGAGATGCATGGCCTAAATTTAGTGTCTGTTGACTGCTGGTGTAAGCCAACTGGGTTGTCCTGATAAGTTTCTACATCTGGTTATTATTTGCTGTTAAGATCTTTCTCTCAGTACATCTGCCAGGTTGTGCACTACTTTTCCTCTTGTGTTCTCACAAGTAATACACAAATCAAAGAAAACCATCTTCTCTGGCAAGCGCTGCCGTAACGACATTTCCCAACAAGTCACACAAAGGAGCCAAACTTCCCTTGAATAACAGAAAACTCTGATTGTCATAGATTAAACCTTGACTGACTCCTGATATCATTCCACACTGGAGTCAGTTTGCCCTCTGGTGGAGGCACAAACTCACACAGTATTTCACTTCCCCTTTGCTGCAACCCCCGTTTCCCTCACCTGCTCTCTGCCACTGAGGATAAATGAGGAGACCCGAGTGAACCACATCAAGTGAGAGGAAACACGGAAAGACATCCGCTTGTGATGGTGTCACCAGCTGGTCACGGCAGAGGCTTAGTCCTGTGGAGATGGAGTCTGCAGCTGCACCTGTGCACTAAAGGCCCAAGACTGTATTGTTTTGTTATTCAGACCACTAATAGAACTTGTGTGAGCAGTGATTGATCTGTTAACTGTCGCCACCCCATTATAAAACTCATTCGATCAGTCTGATCATCTGCGACATCGAATCAATAACTGATAACTAATAACGGGGCCCGTACGTCAAGACTCATGTGTCCTTGTTCATGTCTCCTTCGAGGTTCCTCCTCTCCTCTCAAAGCAGAAATATGAGCTTTTGGACAGCATTTGAAATATGTAATTGGAACGATTTAATGTTCGCATGAGGATCAAGAAAATATCATTCAAATAGGTGAATTTGCATGTATCTACTGGGTGCTTCTCAATGTCAAAGAGGGATTCTCAAACCGTGGATTTTGAAGGATTCTATGTTATTGAAGGACTGCTCGATTGTGCAGAATCCATAGGTCCATACAAAAAGATATTTTTGTATCCTGGGCATGCCTAAAGTGCACAATCATGTGCCTACGATGTTTCTGCAGTGACGCAGTGACAAACGCTCGCCTCCTTGTTTCATCATGTTTTCTCAGAGTAGGAAGAATTCTTGCCTTGCCTCTGTAAGTTCTAAATTCCAAGGAATCATGCTGCCAAGAAGTATCCTTGACTTAGAGAAGAACTGACCGACTCCAAATTAGGCAGCCTTGCCAAGCTTTTCCTTCTCTGTCGGGACCTTGACAAATTTTTCTCTCATTGGTCAGACTTCACACACCTCCAGTCAGTTTCTTTTAAACTAATTTCACGCCTGCGATGATGACCTATACCTCTGTGCACTTCTTCTGATGACACTTAGAGCTCATTTCTATGAAAGTCCCCCAAAATCCGTAAGACTAAAGTTTCTGTGACCAAAGTTTGACTCTTGAAGGACTTGCAGGCACTGCCAATTAAATTCTACCATAATCTGTGCTCCATTTGCATAGAGAAGCTATCATTAAGTCTGGCTGCGAATATCCCTCCCTTCTCAGATGATAGAGCAAATTTAGAGAAAATGCAGGAGTCCAGAAATGTCTAAAACTCATTACGTCGGATTTGGTTGTCGGGATCCTGTCCTGAGAACAAAAGAGCTCTGACTTACTGGGACTTACAAGCTGAACTGACATGATGTAGGTACATTTATTACTGTCGTATCTTTGCTCTTTACTCTGATAAATGTATTTTTAGGAGGTAATTGCAGAAATCGTCAGCATTTCGTTATTAAATCAATTTTAAAAAATAACGCCAAACAATTTGGAAATTTCAGAAGAAAACAAAATTTATATATAGCCAAATATCTATGGCTTGGTATTGTTTAAAAAAAATGACAGCACCAGTAAGTTATTCAGAAACCAATAAAATACTTTCGATACCTTGACACATTGAACTGTCCCAGCTGAGCAAAATTGACTTTACTTGATTTCACACCAAAAACTCTGTGGGTTGTCAGTGCTGCATTGGTGGTCCATCGCCAATTGTTTAGTGATGCACATACAAAAAGAAAGTATTGCTCTAGGGCTGGGAACAAAAATGAACTATGTGCAGCTAAGTTTGTCTACAAGTTTAAATATTTTTACTATAGGCTAATTTCAGTCAATCCCTTTAAAATATTTAATGCCGATACCCAATCGTATATGCCCCCAAATACAAGTTTTTCTCAAGGGGTTCTCAGTCCCTTGGTTCATTTAAAGAAAGCCTCAACATAAAAACAGATCAGAGGAGGGAGCTGTCTTGACCCACATGCAAAAGATATCACAAAGATCAAATTTACACTAAAGACCTGTGGTTCCCAACCATTGTTTGTAGGAGCTCCCCTACTTGTATCTAAGCTGAGCCACCCCAACTCTTCAAAAGAAAACCTCATGTACCAAAATAAAAATGTGGAATCAAATGAAATGTTTATTTTTTTTTAGTGAGGACAAATAAAGCTTACACCTTTGTGAATAATTTTATATACAGGCTTTTGTTAAATTGTACATTAAACTTGTTATCTTAGTTTTATTTGATGTGTACAAATTTGACAAGCTCATAGTGGAAGTTAGTCTAGGCGGACCTCCTGTGATCGTTGGCGCCCATTGACAAGGTGCCACATGACCTCGTCTCCAGCAATGGAATGGGAAGAGAATCGACTGTCAATTGAAAAGAGCTTAGCTTAAGCGAACAAATTTTGCTCATGTAGGAGAAAAATAACAGAGACACACGGAGCGAGAGAGACCCAAGGACAGCATGCACAAAAGAAGGGAGAGAGATAGAGAAAGTTTTTCTTGGAGGATGACAATTTTATCAGGCAAAGGTCGGCACTCAGGCAGGCGGCTCAATTCAAGCATAGGTGTCCAAGTAATAGGCAAAAACCTCAGGTCGCTACTCAATACGAAACAAAACACGAGAGACTGCCGGAAGGCTGACACGACCATGTGGCACAGGAGGCCATGGGAACGCAGCTTGTATACACCAGTGGAGGGGAGACAATGAGATACAGGTGCAGGTGATCAAAAGGCGGGAAACTTGACAGGAAGACTGGACACTTCACCGATACTATCAAAATAAAACAGGAAACACAAAAACTAACTAGATAAAACCGAACTAATTAATGGATCATCAAAGATTCGGATCCAATCATATTGAGTGCAGGCATCCAGATGGAGACAAAGGAGAGGTGCCAGGACAGGCATCAGTCAGTTCAAATATGATGTTTCAACCTTTTTAATCGCATCTTTTATTAAGTGATTACATGTCACTAATCACACTCCCTCAAATGTTACAATGAGGTTTTGGTTATACATACAATAGCTCATAAAGGTGCAGGTTTTGTTGGGCAATGCACTAGCACAAACATCACCATAGTGACATTCATATGTTCCGTCTACATGCAAAGCTCTCTGCCAAATGTTCCCATATTGTGGTGTTGTGACTGCAGTCCACAGTTTTGTAATTAAAGCATTTTCCCATATTCGTTGTCAGATTGCACGCTGCTTTGCCTGTGGTGGTGGGGTTTTTGATGTTCTCTGTGAAAGATGACGGTCACTGCTTTCATAATAAAATGCCACCCAAGAGGATACGCAGTCCCAACATGAGCTGCTACTGAATGTTTGTTCTTTTAGATTTTTGTAGCGTTTTAGGACATTTTGTTAATTTTATTCAGGATTCAAAGAGCATCTTAGATCAAGGATGTTTAAGCAACATGGCTCAGACTATTTGTACTACCTACGTCACAGAGCAGAGTTTCTATCTTACATTTTGCCTAATGGTGGCCACCGCTTTTGTGGCCGATTACCAGACATTTTCAAGACTGGTATCTTTCCACTGACTCAAGATTTTGATAATTGTATTTACCGAGAGGCAGCTGAATGGATTTTTATAGTTTACACTGTTTCATGTAGTAGCTTATGTCCCGAATGTTTCCTACACAACATATTTGGTCATGTTGATTGTTATTATCTAAACATATTTCGTGCATTGTTAGGAATCACAATTGTGTATTTATTTGACTTGGTGAGATTAGTTTTGAGTGAACCTGTAGCAGAGCTCTGTTTGACAGTCTGTGTCATAGATTCACTGACACCCTGAGCTGAATGTTACAGTTCCCTGGAGTCAGATTGTACAGACAATCTTTCACTG
>KV751351.1:4439155-4454617 GCA_001698575.1 Mola mola
TCTATTCACATACAAACATACATGTGAGAATAATTTGTTGGTGGCATGTTCTGTTCTTCCTCTCTCTCCTCCTTCTCCGCTCTGCCTCTCCCCTTGAACACAGCCACAGTCCGTTCTGCCACCTCAGCCGGCATTAAAGTCCATTTCCTCACTGTGTTAACAGCTACCATTTCAATTTGGGCTAAGTGCATAGCCTCCCTTCATCTGTTATGTCCTGGAAGACTCGGCACTTTTTATCTGTAGAGCACAACAACGTGCCAGTTCCAACAGGCATCATGCTCTGCTGGCGTCAGTCCTGCAAAGCAGCTGGCAAAGTTGAGCTTTACACGCACGCTTTCTGTGGAGAATGAGTTTACAGCAAGCTATAAACCTGCACTTGCAAGAACATTTATCAAAATGTGAACGTACGGTGGCATCTTCATAAAAGATGATGCATGTGACGTGTAATCCACACGAGCCCTCGTATGTGTGTGTGCTGATGTTTATTAGCATATTATCGGGTCAGTATAAGCTGAACTGAATTAAGCCACTGCCTTGGTGATTTGTGGAGCCTTTCTGATTCTGTGCAAGCCGCCGCGGTTGTAATGAAATGCCATGACATACAGGACACAGTAATTGAATTTACTAACATTACTTGGGCCAAAATGAGCCTGTGGTGTAATTTAATGATAAGAAATGTATTCTTATGCATGGCCCTATTAACTTTAGTCTTCCATGAGGCAGAATTAAAATTTGATCAATGCTGACGGAGGAAGATGTTTCTGAGCTGAAAACAATGTGTTCTCTTTCTCTCTATCTGTCTATTTATCATATAAAATATCAAGGTTAAAGGGGCATAACTGTGCCTTAAGGAACTACATTTCCCATAAGACGTATAATGCTGCCTTGGCTTCAGTGATTTTAGCCTTTGTTTGTCCCATTTGGATGAATTGGCCAACATTTCAAGTTCTTGTTAGATAAAATTTTATGATTCTCAGGAACTTTACTAGCAACATTCTTTTTGTTTGATTTCTCTAAGGTTTTGTAGATTTTTTTTTTTTTTTTTTTCTTTTTTCAGTGGACGTTAGAAAAGTGTGTCGGACTGAATCTAAATATGTGTGTTTGTGAGTTCAAATTGAGTTGTATTATGCGAAAGTGTGATTTTTGGCTTTAAAGTGTGTCACAGCTGTTGCTTCTGCTGGTGCCCATGCTGGAAAGCGGGTCAATAATAACTGTCTTCCAGTTTTCCCTTTTCCCTCATGCGGCATATTTTGCCTCACACAGTTAAAACCTCAACCTTGTGTTGTTATGTGGTCTGTTGTTCCTGCTTGAAGTTTCTGTTAATTGAACAAAGCGAGACTAAGCGATTTACAGCCTAGTAATTGACTGACTTAACAACAGCTTTAAGATGAAACGTGTGTGTCCACACCAAAGCAAGGGCATGTAATCCGACACAAGAAGCAATATTAAAAAAACAAAACACATTGTCAAGGGAAATCAGTGGTGTCAGGCTAGGAAAATGGTGGAAAATTATGTGATTATGGTGGACTGTAGCTAAATCCATTTTGTTACATGTGTGTAGAGAGGTGGGAAGTAATTTCCTTTCTCAGCTAAGAGATGTTCAGAGGAAATTAGTTGTGGTTGTGGTGTGCAGCATGCCGATGGAAAACACAACAGTCTGGTGGCATTTCAGGAGACGCTAACACACCAATGTGTGCATCAAAAGTGCATACAATGTTTACGAATCATAAATCATGAGCATGGTTGTATTGTGACACTGAGCTGTGTACATACAATCTCTAGTTTGAACAGGAACATACAATAAATGGGGTTTAACACATCATGCAATTTTCTTAAGGTGTGATGTAAACTTCTAAAGCTACAAGAAGAATAATAAATGATAAAAAGATCCATCAAAACAGTATGTCACTTTTCACAACTTGCCCAGCCTTTTTTGCTTTTCAGCAATCTTGTTTACACTTCTGTTCTCTGTTCCAACAAAAGTCGCAGTAAGTATCTTTTACACAGTTGTGGGATTTGACCTGCGGGCCAGTTCCAGTTCCAGTTGCAAAATATTGCATTTCAGCAATGAAGGGTAAGCAAATGGTGTCCTTCCTGTCACTAAGATAAACCTGTGCATTTTCACTTGAAGCCATTGGTGTGCGAATCTCTCACTGACATAAAAAGTAAATTCTTACAGAGGAGATTTTAACAACATCTCAAAATGCATTACGTCATTTAGATTAAAATGCATCATGTAAACTTGAATTATAATGTCTCCAATAGCACCCGATGTGCCTTTTAGCTTGTTCTTCCTCCAGCAGCACCATTGGCCTCATGCAGAGGTATTAGGTGTGCTGCAGCTACTGTACCATCATCATTATAGCCATTATTACATGCTTCTCCAATTTGTTTTTGAGTCTTGTAAGACAGAGCTTGATTGTGAGGGTGGGGGAAGTCAGGTGGCATATCTGCAAGGAGGCGATAGGGGAGTCGAGCTGAGCCCAGCACGGTCCTGAGGGGAGCGTTAAAGCAGCCAGGCAGTACACAATAGCTCCTCAACGAGGTAAGGGAGATTGGAAGACATCTATCAGGGAGGCTTGGATGTGTGTCAAGTGAATTGGACCAATTTCCCTCGGGGGGGGGTCGGCAGACCCGGGAAAGGCATTTATGAACTGGAGAAACAAATGATGACAAGGAGCAAGGCGGTGAGAGGAAGCTGCTGGAAGCCCTGGCCCTCACCACACAGCATAAATCTCTGCAGCAATTAAAAAGCACGCAAAATGAGCAAGCAAAGTTGTAGCTCCAGATGATCTATGAATCACACTCAGCATCAAAGGGAAATTCAAACTAAAGGGAAATGGAGGGATAGGGACTAATTGTAATTAGGCGAGGGAGTAATGTCCTGTGTCCTTGCGTTTGAACCAGCGTCAAAACCTTTGAAATCAATATTCTGTATTCTAGTGACACATCCCATTAAAGAGGTTACATTCATAATTCAGGCTATGAATCAAGGAATGAGCCTCCAGTAGTTCTTTCAGAGCTGGGAATTACTCACCATTTACTGAAAAAAAAAAAATCTAATTGAAACTTACTCTTTGTTCAGCATTGAATAGAAGGAAATTTGCTAAACTCTCATTTCTGCTGCTGTGGTCAGTAAACGTTGAGAATTTGGGAGAACAGAGTAAACTTGATTTGACTTAATGGGAGATGCTTAATAGCCACATTCAACATAATGTGTGTGTGTGTGTGTGTGTGTGTGTGTGTGTGTGTGTGTGTGTGTGGTGTCTGCTTGTGAAGATAACCTATTTCTCACACTTCGGCCACGGCGGAGTAATAGCCCGAGCTGTCATGGCGGACATGCTGAGGGTTGTTGGCTTGTGGCGTCCAGCATAGATAGGAATGACGAAGATTTTAACACTTCAACTAGAGAGCTTTTCACCTCCCTCACCAACACCAGCCCCCCTCCCTTCCACCACATATAAGCCAATATTCTGCGTTTACCAGGGAGCAGCATGGCTGTTGCCCCTCTGTGCACTTCAAGCATGAAATCACTTGGTTTGATGTGTGAGCTGAGTAACTTGTGGATGCAGACTGACTAAAACTATATGATTGGGGAGCGTGGAGGGGGTGCTTTCATGGTTTGTGTTATTACTCTAAAATGAGATATTAAGGGGGGTGGTCTTTTAAGGCTTGAAGACGATGCTGCTTCAGACACCTTTTACTCTGCTTTGCTGCATGTCGCTGTTCATGTTAGCTCACTGTTTTAGCTTTAGTCGTGATCAGTGTCTGTGGGATCACACCTTCAGAGGCGTGTCGTCCTAACTCGGTGCGCCACAGAGAGGCGCACTCGAGCTCCGCCCCGAGACCATGTGCAGTCATTTTGGTCAATCAAAAATTCAAACAAACCGGTGCCCAGCGATGAAGTCAACAACCTGCCAATTGTTCAATTTGAAGGGGGTTTTAGATGACCGACATTTCGTTCGGTGATGGCGCATGTCTGTGCGTAAAGCAGCAGCAGCAGCAGCAGCAGCAGCGGTGACAGGAGGTGACAGAACGGTGAGGCAGCTCTCAGTATTGGCCACTTCTCATGCACAGCGCGTCCGTGCAGAGGAGCGCCGAGCTCTGTGCGCGCGAGGACAGTCCTCCCCAAAAAACACTGGCCCAAAGTGCTGAAGCATTGTCTCACACCCTCCTTCTGGAGTGGATAATCGGCCGGAGTCCGGTTGGAGGACCGAAAATCTGATGAGAAACTCTGCGCATCCGGCCGCGCTGCGAGGAAGGAGGCATCGGGGGAAGCGAGGAGGGGACACGGCGTGTTGTGAATACAAATGAGCGCAACTATTCACACCTCCAGCCCGCCTCGACGGAGTTGAAGGACGTCGCAGCGGAGGATCCCTTTTCACATCGGTGTTCCAGGTCAAGGCTGACAGCCCATCTGCCCATCTACCCGGCTCAGCATCTCCTCTCTGCGGCTCCATCCCGGAGGTAAAATCTGGCTGCCTGCCATCGGCTGTCATCGAAGCGCGCGGAAAACCAGCAGGAAAGAAAGCAAAAACAAAAGAAAAAACAAACAAACAAACAAACAAAAAACCCCACCCAGACGAATAGACGCGTGTGTGGTGTCCGACGCGCTGTAAGTTGCTCCGTGTGGACCGGATCTCTCTATGATGGCTTCGCTCTATCAGAGATTCACCGGGAAGATCAACACGACCAATTCCTTCCCGCACCCAGCCGAGGCCAGCCGCCTCCTCGGAGGACAGGTTCCGGACGACGAGCACGCAGCCAAAGCCCACCAGCAGCTCGTGGACGGCCCACCTCACGTCCACTGCCGCAAGAAATGTTTGCAGGAGGACGAGGATGTAAGCTATACTTCCTTTGTTGATAAATCAATGATAGTTGACTTCAGTTCATGAAAATTCTCCAGGTTTATGCTGTAGTTGTTTCCCGGAGACACACACGCTCAGCAGGCCTGTCGAGTACGTCTCATCTCAGGCCTGTCAGAAAGTTTTAAAATGTTGCTGTATTGCCACAGCACTGTTGCCTGAAATTCTGCTTTTTTTAAAAATTTTTTTTAGTTTATGCAAACTGTCTTCAGATTCTGCTGCGTTTATGTGGCCGCTCTAAAAAGGGACGGCATCAGGTTCCGCAGGAAGATAAGGATGACATGAAAATCATCCGTTTGTGGTTCTGCTGCTGTCTGTGGTGTTGAAGTCACAACCCGTTTAGCCCTATAGAACTTGCAGAAGAATGGGTCATTTTAATATACATTGATAGAACATATGAATGCATATTTAAAGTAAATTTTCACCTTCAAGTTACCACTGATTCGTTTTGTTTAGTTTGGCATTTTTTCCTGATGGGGCTTGGTCTGAAGGGGTTTTTGGGGTTTGTGCCGTCAATGTGCTGACATGTTCTGCATGTGCACATGAAAGTATTAGTGGAACGCCGCAACAACATCCAGCTTGTCTTTCCAACTGTTCTTTTCTCTGAGATTTGTAATTGAGAATACCAAATATAAGTCAAATAATTCAAACGTGTACAAAAGGAATCACTCTGCACTCTTCTTCAGCATGCAGTACGTTGTTCTAAACATTTTCTGGCTTTCTGCAGAAGCGGCTATTAATCGATTTAACCCTCCTCGAGCCGACTGAGGAGCCAACAAGTGCACACAGCTGCATTAGTTGTTGGCTTGCCTGAACACCTGTATTCTCTCCCTCCATGGATGCCTGATGATTTGTGGAAGTGCGACTTGCTTGTTTGCAGCAGTACGAGCCAGCAGCGACCACAAGTGTGACTGGCCTCTTGTTTTTTAATAAAAAGCTGCCAATGCTGTGATGCTGAATTATTGATGTCTGTCACATCAAGATGGAAGCGATAAGGTTGGCAGCAGGTTGGCAGTAGGCAGTGACTGGGTGATGGCCATATTTCCCTCATCTCGTTTTAGAGCCCCCGTGTTCACTTTACGCACCACTTTATTGCCAGAAAATGCGTAACCATGGAATGGATTGAACTTTAGCAACGCGAGCGGAGACTGTTATTGCACTGCTGGGTTTGCTGACACATTTATTATGTTTGCACTGTTAACCTTGGGGTCACCTTTAGTCCTGATGCTCCCCTGAGTCGTGCTGGAGCATGAAATTGCCTGTAGCCTCAGGAGATGCGGGAGACCATTTCAAGGAGCGCCATTTCCAACCCTCGCCCCTCGGTAAAAGTTTGGACAGGCTGGTGTTGTGTCCATTTATTTTGCAGTGGGAAAGTGCACCAGTTGATTCAGAAATGTCTGGAATTTCATTAAACAGTCCAGGTGCTTACCTGCACACCAGCCTCTTACTAATATTTCTCATTTCTGCTTGTTAAACTCCTTTAAAAAAACAAAACTGGTAAAAGAAATTGATTTTTTTTTTTTTTTTTTTTTTTTCCCACAGAACTGTTTCATTTGTTTACTGCAGCAAGTAAAATGCAGGTGCTGCATCTTTGTGTTTTGAGGCATTGATTAATTGGTACTGAGTGCAGTGCCTAAGCATCAGTATTTTGTGTATTTTGGAGAGTGGAGACACCAGCAGTCATTTTTTTCTCCCCCTCACTAACCTTTACTGCAAATAGAAACCAATGAGCATCGATAATTGATTGTTGTGGCACGTAAGGCAAAATACGCTGTCGTTTCAACTTGAGACGGGACTCATGGACGCTTACTGACCTTTCCTGTCTGTTGGTGTTGAAAATGATTTCTTGGTCACAGTCTATGAATGTATATGTAGAGATAAAGCAGCTAATTGTTCAGGTTCTATGTGGACATATCCCCTCAAAAAAAAGTTCTCGCCTCATCAAGTTAGTTTCGTTTTTCTAACTCGTAAAAAAAAAACCAAAACACGAGGAAAAAGAAAGAAAAAAGATTAAAGGAAATCTGAATGGTAGCTAAAACCAATAAAATATAAGATAAATTAAAGCATTAAAAATGAAGTATGAGGATGATTATATTTCTTAAAAGAAATTCCCTTGAAAATTTTGAAAGCTTTCATCACCTGTCAGTTTCTTAAGACTGATTAGAATTAAGGTGCTGGGTTGATCAGCAGCTGAAATGTTAATAAGTGTCCTTTCAGTCATCCTCCATTAAGGTTTGTAAATGTAACATTCAGCCACCTTATTGATTTTTCTGTCCAATGTTAGATTACATTGCTGTAGGAACGTGGAGCAGCTGGCTGTTTGGATAAATCTGTGCTCATTATGTGAGCTCAGAGAAGCAGCAAACAGGTTTCAGCTCCACTTTACATGCTACTTTTTCTGTTGACAAGATCCATTTTTAGTTGGAAGGTCAGCTCATATTACGTGTAATATTAACGTTAAAGTGTCCTCTCCTTCAGGCAGTCTTTGGAGTGGAGATTAAAACCAAACTCCATTCCAAAAGTGGGTGTTTTATGTTGGACCCATCAAGTTTCACTGTTAGAGCGGTACTTTGGCTTCAGTAAGACTATTTCCTGATTCTCTCTGCTCTGCAGGCACAGTCCGCTCACAAGTCGGTCAGTCAGTAAGATCATTAACTAGCTTTGGGGATTCAAAGAAGTTTGATAAACTTTTTTTATTTTTGTTCAATGTGGAAAATGCTAAGCAACAACTTTCAGGCAAGGTAGAATTAGTTCTTTTCGTTCTTTTTCAGTTTGGTGCTGGCTCTCTTACAACTTAAGCTTTCACCCTGTGTGGTGGTGGTGGGGAGAAGAATGACGTATGCCTGATCCGCAACATTTTGTATCGCTAATTACTGAGCGAGAGACACGAACAACGCAGTTTAGAAGTTAAGGGGGACACATTCCCTGTGCCTGTGACCTTGCCTCTGGTTTGTTGTGATTCTTGTCACAGTAACTGAATTCATGTAGTAGTCATTTTTATAGAGTCTCCATCATATTTGAGGGTGTATTCTTGACCGAGTATTGCAGTTCTTCTGTCTTTAAGGCTTCATTACACCTGCATCGCTGTCATCTTTAAATTAATTTGTTTTAGTCTCATGTTGAGTAATTGTACTACATCAAAGATAAATTCCCTGTCGATGTAATTGTGTTATAGTCCTTCCAGTTGCAGTTGAATTTGAGTTAAAAAGAGTGAACCATAAATCAGAGCACACACACACACACATATTCTGCCTGTCCTCACATGCACTTATATGTGCCTTTGAGTAAGACACTTTGGTCTGGTTCCCAAGTCTTAGTTTAGCTCTGTGCTTCCTTTGACGTCCTCGGATCAGATAAATCGGCCAGATGGAGGAACTCAAAAGAGCAGCCAGATGAAAGGCGGAGGGAGCAGGAGACGTGCTGGGCTGTCTTCATTACTGCTGCTGCTGGGTTACCTGCGTGCTTCAGCTGATGGGTGCTTACTGAAGGTGGCCACTGGTCACCTTTTTGGTTAATCTGCTGCACGCAACCAAAACGAGTGGGTTGTCCTGAAAAGACCCCTGGCAAACAATACAATCTGGTGCAACAGACAGTTATTCTGTCAAAGCAACTGTTTAGGGACAACTTTATAGCTTTATCAGAGGGAAAATATGGAGAATGACCAACAACAACAAAGTGGATTCATGTTGGGGACGTCGCCTGTCATGGTCAGGGTGTAAAACACCTTGGCCACCAGTGAAGTCGGTTCTGAAAGACCGGGGCTGCTAAAAGCTACATCACTAAAATATCGTGACTGAACTAAGCAGTCAATGTAATTGCTGAGGATTCCTGCTTTCACTCTGCAATTCACCAATGGCAGCCTCCAAAAAATACATTTTGATAGCCCAGGTCTTCTGTGTAAAGAACCAAACCTGACGGATCATGGGGGTGGGGACTTAACATTGCAGGAAAGAAACTTGACTACGTTGTACAAATAGTTCCTCTTCTTCTTCCTGGTTATCTGTGTCTGGTTCAAACATGCATGGCGGATTTACTCCAATGCTAGAACTTGACACTGTGCAGCGTACAGTAGACTAGTTTAAAAGTCAAAAGATGACAGAGCAGGTAAGCTCCGGCCACAGGGGAGATACAAAGTGGTCTACAGTAGCACATTCATGGACTGTAAATCCAATTTGCTCAAACTTAAAAAAAATATTGTAAATAGCTTGTACACAAAACTTTTATTGTAGCACAGGACGGTAGGTTTAATCAGTGGATTAATCAATGGCTAAAACGGGATTTTACAACTTATATTTTGTCCACTTGAGGGAAGCACAATACCAGTTCCTTACACAACACTGGTATGTCTCATTTATTATATGGAACGCTACCTAAGAAAGTTATCAACTCCTTTGTGAAACAAAGTTAAAGCCAAGGCAGATGAGATAATACTGAAAGGATATGAACACAGAATGAAAACAATGAAATTCATAAAAGCAAACAAGAACAGGAACGGTAAAAGCTCACAAACATTTCCAAAGGTTTGAATAAGCAGACAGGTTTTAAGACGAGATTTAAGAGAAGCTATGGATTTAGGGTGCCTGAGATCGGCAGGGAGCTCCAGAGTTGGGGAGCTGTTTGTAGCCATCAGAGGTCAAAGAGCACACAGTTCACACCATTTGTGTGCGCGGCCATTTAAAACGTTAAAGGTGTGTAATGAAATGGCAAAAGCAAACCTGTAAGCAAGCGGTGGCTTACTTACACACCTAGAAGTTTCCCTTACAGCTGTGTTTTGCTCTCCCTCCAAAATAAAGGATCGGGACGACAGCAGAGAAGACCCATGCAACATGTAGTCATTTAATACATTTCCAGTATAAAAACATTTTTTAAAACAACTTTAATATGTTGGCTGGATTTACAAAGCTTAGTGCTGACTGTGAAGGAAGGTGCACATGTAGGAGAGGGCACAAAGGCAAATGTGCCCCTCCCCTGAGGACAGCTCGGCACCCTCAGCAGGACCTCCTGCTCTGTGTTGCCTGTTGCCATGGTTGCAAAGGTGGAGAGGGTGACGCAGCGAGCGCTGGGAACACATGCACTGAGCTCTGACTGCCATCTGGAGATGACGCGGTGCTCATATTGCACACTGCACTCACCTCATGCACGCCGACTGTAACAGGCACGACGCCATTGTTCCCCCTCTGTTCTGACTGCCCTCGTTCCCTTTTGGCTCCTAAAGAATATCGGCCTCGGCTCCCGTTTCTGTGGCTCGGTTGCTGCTGACAGACTTATTCACTATTGAGCTGCCCCTACGCCCTCAGAAGGCGTTGCAACAGGTCATCCTACCCCCTCTCGATGTTCTGTTGACGCTGCCATCGATCATACTGCCCCCTCCCTCACCAGCTCCATGGGCCTGTCAACAGCGCGTTACTCTCTTGTTCTTCCTCCCGATGATTTACTGTATTATTACACAAGCTGAGAGTGGGCATTAGTCAGTGTTTAAACACAGAGAAGCCTCATTACTCCCTGATGAGCTTAGGCCCCTGTAGAAAGGCTGACGCCGAGGCTGTTCTGGTAGATTTGCTGTGAGGTAACAAACACATCATCCACCGGCTGTCACTGAGCCCCCGAATTCCACCCCAGTTTTCCACAATATTTCCCTCCAAACCTGTGCTCTGCAGGTTGAATTTAACTAATTAAAAATTCATGCTGTAAAAAAAGAGAAAGAGATCATTCCTTTTGTCAGCTTTTGTTTTTTGATCTTTTGTCTGGATGACAGTTGCATCGCCTCTCTGCTTTCCACAGGAGATTAGCTTCCTCCACTGAGGGTAACTTTGCTGTGGATCTTAAAGATTTCTGATGCTTTTTTGAACTCTATGTGACTGTGCAGCTAAATATAACCACACTTTTAACCTCAGCCCGTTCCCATTTCCTTCCTGCGTTCGTGTTTGTGTTTTTTATTTATAGGCTAAACTGAAGCCCTTCAAGACATCTCTTCAAGGTGCTTTTCTCTCGTGGAATGCTTTGTGTGTCGCACGGTTGATAATCAGAAGTGCAGCTCGAGGGAGGAAAGAGCAAGTGCTGTAGATCAAGCCTTAGTTTACTGCTCACTGTCTGCCGCTGGATAAAATAGCAGTTTCAATCTTTTGTACTTTCAGCGTATTGATGTATAAAATGTCAAGCACAGGCTGGAAAACATTTTTTTATAGCTTGCACTGTGTCTATTTAGCCACTAGAGACTGTTGTGTTCAAATCAATGCTTCCTCGTGCTGTATATATAATAGGTGAACTCAGGCTTTGTTCCTGGCAAACACACTGCTCCTCCTTAACCATCTGTACCGTAACACATGAACATCCTGCTTACACAAAACAAAAAGCTCTTGCTTCCTGCTACTAAAATCAAAGCTGCCACAGAACAAGTATCCAGATCCACGAAGACGAGTATGAATGGAAAAGTTTTATGGTCACCTCCCAAAACCAGTTAGGTTTCGTCACTATCAGATGATGGTTTTGTGTAATCGCTACATTTAATAGTAGAGGTGGAAAAAGACCAAATTTTCATATTGCAGAGGGTGGGTTTCAGCATTTAGGAGCAGTGTTTTCTGTCTGTTGGAGTCTTTAACATGAAGCAGATCTTCTCTCTCTGCTAAAACTGAAGCTGTCAACTCCTGTTACCGTGCAGCAACGTTTCGTGTTTATAAGCTTTCCCTTTGCTGATCAAAAAGGAAATAAATCCAGAGTAGGCCATTAATAATGAAGATGATAACTTTAAGGCAGATGAAGGATATTTTTCTCCTGTGACGTCCCTGTCGGCTTAAGTTACAGCAATGGAGCGGAGCTGCCGTTTTTCTCACGGCCTTTTTCTGGGATGACATCAGGCAGCAGTAATCCGCTGTCACACGGGCCGATTCCCTTATCGACCACGCCATGATACAGCAGCGACGCACCCTCGGGTAATGCACACATGCCCAGACAAGGTCAGCATTTGACTGGTGAAACACACAAACGCAGGATCTCTAACAAAACAAAGGGGTGATGTAACAGATAGTAAATCTATGAAGAAAACAACAACAGAAGTGACAAGGGGCTGTGGATTGTTTGCATTTATAGCAGAAGGGTCACAGCAAAGGAAATAAAGAAGATACACAAATAGCTTTTCTTAGATCAAAGTCCTGATGCCTAAACACACAGTTTTGGGTTTGCTGCGTCGTCATTGTTTGTCTTTGTGCTGTGAGAGAGCTCAGCGCGCTGCAACTCAAAGAAACACGTGCAAAAAACACAAAACACTGGCAATTTAAGAAATCACCTTCATCCACTTAAACAGAACCAAACAGAAAAATGCGTAAGGAGCACATCAAATAAATAATGGACACACCAGACACCCATGTCTTGGGTTTTTTTTCCCTTTATTTCAAAGGTTGTGCCATCACATTCAATTAGTTTAGCTTGTGGCGGATAAGTTTTTAGACATTTTTTAGATACATCTTCATTCACATTCTTGCACAACATGTGATGAGAAGGTAAATACCACCTTCGTGTTTGCCCATTTAAGATATAACTACAACTCCTTCGTGTTAGCTTAGCTTAGCATGAAGACTGGAAATGTGGAGAAACAGCTCGCCTGCACGTTTAAAAAATCAGCCTGACAGCACCTCTATAGACTGCTCGTTTGCTTGACACATGTAATGTATTAATACAGCTATTTTCTTATCTTTTATTATGCTGAGTTAAACTTATCACCAAGCTGCTGCTGCTTCACCTTATAGACATGAGAAAGATGAGATGGGACCAATTTTCTTATTCACTTTGGGGCAAGAAAAATCCCAATTGTCGAACAGATATAACACATTTAAATCTACAACCTTAAGCCATGTTGTTGCTTGAAATATATGTGATTCAGCCTGGTTGACCCAGTCGTATTGCATCTCTGTCGACACTGGCAGTTGTAGAAGGATTTTCCACATCCTTGCGTAAAAGCACTAATACAACACTTAAAATACCCCACTACATTGTTGTCCTTAAAATGTACTTGAAATATAAAAAAATGACGTATTAATTCTGCAATCATCCTGTTTTTAGGTTTTTACTACACATCAGATGGTTTAGATTAATATTCACTTATTGCTCCATTAATGTGCATGTGCTGCTGCTGTAGATGTTTAAGGATGTGCTAACTGTAACTACTTTATATACTGAGTAGTTTAATCTACAGCAATACCCCATGTTCTGTAAGTGTATCGCGTGTTTTCAGTGTGATGGTTTGTGCGTACCAATCTCAGAAAAGACACTAACAGCCCTCTGTTCTGCTTTGTGATGATAAATTTCACAGCACATTTACAGTAAATAGTATAGTTTCTCTTAATAATTATTAATTGAAGTTGCCTAAAAAAATAATTTTGAAGATTTGGAGAGGAATCGTTTCACTGTACGGAAATCATATCAGTCTTTAACGTGGACAGTGAAGCTGGCAGACAAACATAATTAGGTAAAGAGTACAATACTTGTGCTTTTGATCTAACAGAGCAACAGCAGGAAGTTGCACAAAGTGAAAATATTTAAGCAAAGAACAAGTCAACGAAAAGTATTTCACATCCACAAATATTTTCTGGGGATGTTATGGACATTTTTGCAGGATCTAGGCACAGGTGTAAGAACATTAACGATAGCTGTGCTCTGGTTAGTCAGTCATTGAAGCAGCATGTCACTACAGCGGGGCTCCTGGAAGCAGAAGCAGCCCCTGTGGAAGAAGCCATTCTCAGTCAAAAGGACTGCTGTGACTGAAGTCTGTCGGTGTTGCTTCACTCACAGAATGAAGCCCCCGCAGATGCTTCCCTGCCTCCAGGCCCTGGTTTAGTCTTCCGATGAATAATACATGAGACAGGTTTTCGAGTTGCTCCCTCACCAGACCTTTCTGTGCATTTTTAGGCCAGTGAGGAGCAACAGGAGAGAAAAGTTTTGTCCCTGCAGCCATGAAGGTGGGTTTGCAGCATCTAGCATCTCTGAACTGGTAGTGGGTTGTATATCTACCTAACCTACCTCTCATGTACAGGCACATGTATGTCAGTGTCACTTTTTATGTGTGTTGTGGAGCTTTTCCTGCGTGTGCATCATCGTCTCGAGTCAATATTTCTTTTCCTCTAAGCCAGGAGTTGGGAGTCGGGAATGAGTCCCAGAGCTCCACGGAGGAGGGGAGAAGATTGCTTTTCCCTCAGCTGGGGTGTTGAGTGCTGGCTTCTGTGATGATGTTCAGTGTGGTGCTCACATGGAGCAGAAAAGAGATGGGGGAGATAATGATTGTTTGGTGTAGCGGAGGTGGAGAGAATGGCGAGCGCTATTGAGTGAGTCGCTATTCTGCAGCCTGGCAACCTGTCAAATCGAACCCCCACCGATGACAAAAACCCAACTGCAATGATTGATGTTCCTCCTCTCAGCAGATTGGCTGTTGCATCATGGGAATACAGAGACTTTCATAGGTGGATGTGTTTGGGAATACATCTTGCTGCCCTGACATTATGGCTTATGTGCTGAGACAAACAAATGGACGCATCTTATCAGCTTCACCAAGTCTCTCTGTCATCTTGATATCTTATAGCTTCATACCCAAGTTGTTTAATATTTGGGTAAAGCCTGACATGCTCACTTGATTAAATCAGGTCTGACATTCATCACCAAAAAAACAGATAAAAACCCCTCAAATTAAAATAAATAAAAATAAGCAATGGACTTTCAGGTGACACAGTATCTGGGCCGATCCTGACGGTGATGATTTCACTAATGCCACCGTTAACAAACTGAAGCCACTGCAGCATCTCGGCATAAGAGCTCGGACATGTCGTCCTATTTATTTTCCAGAACCGGATTCATCTTCTGTCAACACTCCAAAGAGTTTGACCAAGCCTTGGTAGCTTTCGTCAAGATCCATCATATGCGTGATGGATGTCGTCTTATTCTGTGAGGACGCAACTGCAAGGCCGAAGCGAATTTGAGGTCTGTTATATGCTTTGTGCTTTCAGACAAAAATGACTGCAGAAGGTCTTAATGCAAAAGGAGAATGATTCTGGAAGGTGTTTTTAATATCAAGATATTTTATTTTAGTTTTAATGTAAACATTCATGTAAAGTTAGAGCTTGTGTTCCAGTTCTTACATTGTTAAGAGTGTAAAGCACCAGTTGCATCATGATATGATATGATATCAATTCTTTGGAGAATGATCCGATAGTTTCCGATTTCAAAGTCTGCCGTAATGCAATTTCAGTTCTAATCTAATCGGCCCCTGGCCCCTATTATTAGTATTATGATTGTTGTTGTTATTGTTATTACGTAATTCATTTGGTATGAGTTGACAATTTCAGTGCATAAATGTTTCAGATATTTGTCAATCTTTTTGACAAATGTCATTAAACACAACACTGACATGGATGCTTCGCATGATTTGTGCCTTGTGAAGCACCTAAAGCAGTGAGGAGGGGCAGTGGGACAGTACAGTCGGATGGCAGTTACCTGTTGGGTTTGGAACCATGTATGCTGGTGGTGCTGCTTCAGTAAGGAGCTGACATCTATCAGAAATTCATTGTTCCTTAAATTAGCATTTTGTCTACCTACATTATTTTTAGCTCAACAG
>KV751351.1:4478157-4490163 GCA_001698575.1 Mola mola
CAGATCTTGTTTTGAGTTTTGGGCTGTTTTGCTGCTGATTATGATGTGATTCGATGCTCTCAGATCAATAGTGAAGTACCAGGGGTCTCCTTGTTTCACTCTGGCTTTAAATCATTTCTACCTACACTGGTGAATTGTGTTTGGAGGTATTACACACAAAGAAGTGACACGGTGGCAGTCTTGGGTATGAGGTTGCCGCCCCCTGAGCAAAGCAGAATGCTGATGGAAAAAGTTCTAAGATTTTCTTCAGGTTTTTTTTTTGGTTTTTTTTCTGAAACTGGAAAACTTTCACTTGATATAATAAGTAAATAAGTAAATTTTGGCGTTTTCATCAAGAAATCACTGTAGATGTGTCTGCTCCATATTTAATTCATTTCCATTGGTGGTATTTATCTCGACAGGTGAAGATGACAGCCTCGCCCTTAAGAAAAAAGTGACTGTAGAAGATGTTTTTGGTCCAGATCTTCACATTCATGACCCAGATGCCAAATGGCTCAGTGGTGAGTGAACAGTTTGGCATTTAGCATCAACCTCTTATGTCAGGCATACTCAGAATATGCAATCGGTATTGAAGTCTGATCTACCAATTTGAATTATACATTATTAGATTAGGTGGTGAAAGAGTTTTTTTTAAATAACAAGAAAAAAAAAGAGTGGGCTATTTACTAAAGAAATAGCCTATAAAAACATCATGTACCTGAGAAAACAAGACATATTCATTGTCAGACAACCACCTGACAAGCAGACAAGAGCTGCATGTCTAAAACCAGACAACCGACCTTCAACTGTCTGACAGAATTAAGAAGAAGAAGCGAGTCAAAAAAATATAAATAAGGATATTACAATCGTAAATATAATAGCTCTGTTGTTGTTATGTTAGTTTTGTTTGTTTTTGTTTTAAGAATAATGGTGGTAATGTTGTTTCAAAAGAAGACACAATGTTATGGAATATTGGAGTGGATCCACACAAACTCACTCTGATTGTGATTTTCTTTTGTCTCCATGGCAAACAAATGCACATATTTTCGTGCTCGTCTTGTGGGCAAAACAAACTGCTGTGTTCCAGGCATTCAGCGAGGGGGTCTAAATTTAACAAATGTGCAATTTCCAGTGGCCTCTGTAATCTTGCAAAGCAGGATACATCAGTTGACTTCGTGCCCCCTGCTGGTCAACAGGAAAACTCATCTTTTAGCATGATAAATAGAATAATTTGACATGTACCATTAAACTGCTTTTACCGTGCATTCAGTCAGTGACAGTTACTGTATTACTAGCAGATACAACAACAAATATTACTATTATTACTGGTTGTAAACTCAATTTACTATACATTTTGAAAGTGGTAAAATCAGAGTATAATTTGATTTGCATCCCAGTCTCTTGATAAAGGATTTAATACCGCCATATGTTCACAATATACCAGGAATATTTTAATTCATCCAATCAAAGTCAGATTATTTTCCCATCTACTTTCTTCATTAAGTCAAAATTAAATGCACAAAAAAAGTCATTTAAAAAGTCATTGGAACCTATAAAATGTATAATATTTGAACCTGTATGATACATTTAAATACAAAATATGCCAACATTCTAAAAATATAGATTGTTTCTGAGGCTTGAACGTGTAAAGTTGTCATATTGAACCACTGCTTGTCACTATAGAACCAGGCTGAAAAAATTCACATACAGATGATTTGTGCACGAATATTGTGTACCTGACTTCTGTATGTACCCATTTGAATGCAGCTCAGTGAGGCAGGTATATCTCCTACTTGTGCCACCGATGCATTGTGATCTGTCATCTGCTTCTCCTGTGCACACTGCTCCCCTGATTATTTATATTACGGGCTTATTAACATCTAATTAGTTAAGTCCTTGTATATCCGCGCCCTTCATTCACAGCCCTCCTCAGCACCTGACAGACTCTGGCAATCAATTGTGTGACATTGCATCTTGTCAGTCAAGTTAATGCAATCAGCTCCTATTTGGTGCTAATGACCTTCTGATAAGACACCCAATGGGACAGCCTTTCTCTTCAGTAGTCCTCATCAGTATTTTGCAAGCTTCATTCACAGCAGCGTGTAACTGATCCCACTTGCTCTTTGATCACCACTTCACACGCAATAGTCTTTGGAATCGCCTCTGAGTTTCTCACTCATCCACAGAGAGAAGAGCCCAAACTGAAATGTACCACGAAGAACCCTGCTGTCCGTTGATTGCGTTCATATTTCAGAAATAATACAGAATATTATTCAACAAAGACAACCAGGTGTGCACAAGTTACATCTGTGGAAATATCTACTGGCAACAGAGAAAGCAAACAAAAAATGACATTGGTAACTGAGTGCCCATAGCTTCTGTTCGTAACTCTAAGCTAAGATGTTCTCATGAGGCTGTGAAATTGTTGTTTTCCATCAGGGAATTAGTATTCACTGATATTAAATCTTGTTTGACTGTCTTATCCACTAAAAAACTGCTGATAAAGTGAAATGGATCAAGCTTTGCATCTTTACAAAATGTACATTTACAAATGACTTTAATTAGGGTGTCACGGCCAGAGCTAGGCACTGTAACACATTTATTGAACATTTCTTTTTTCAGAATGTTTTCTGAAATTGGAGATAACAAAACATGTACAACAGTCTTACATTTTACACCCTTGCTTTCAAAAAGCCTGCTTTTTTTATGGTTGCCCCATTTCTCTCTCTCTTCATCCAAAGAACAGAGGTCACCACTGCTTAGCTGTTTGACTTTGGAACAAATCTTTGCTAACTTGCTTTCAGTTTGCTTGACTCACTGAAATTGCTCTAAAAAGGACAAAACTGTACAGCTTCAAACAGTTATCTAGCAACTAGCTGGTGAACATGGAGGAGCCAGATACGTCCCGAGTGGTTGACATTCATCAGTTGGACAGAAAAATAATGCTAAAGCTGCTTCATGTCTGCTAGATGTGTAAATATGCAATTATATGCTAACAAGTTAGCATTTTTTCACATATGCATGATGGCGGCCATGTATGCTGTTTATATTTTGTGATCTGATTAAATCATTCTGAGCCAGCGATGAGCAGCAGGCACACGTTTCTCCCTCTGTCCTGATTAACAGGTCACAGCTTGTCAATAAGAATGTAGCCACGCCTCCATAGACGGACCTGATTTATCGTCTATTTAATTCTGAACCTGACCATCATTCAAAATGACGGCCATTTGCTATTCTCCAAGACTTTTATCTAGAGATCGAGACCACCAGCACATTTTTTTAACGAGTCTGGTGAGGCAGTAAATCAGGGGGTCATATTTGCATAGCGGCTCATCTGGTCAGACTTTTTAAATGTTTTTTGTAATGAATGGAGTGGCCTCCTGTTGGCCATTAGAAACAAACCGTGTGTACTGTCTGAGCTCTGTGGTGCGCCCCCTACTGGTATCCTCCAGTCACACGTGTAGCCTGGAGGCACCTGTGTGAACGGTGATATACAGAAGGCAGCCAGGATCTGTGTGTGTCTCTGGCCTTAGAAGGTGATGATATGTTCACAGATTGTGACCAAAAATAATTAGCTAGTTCAAGTTTAATAGCAATTAGTAATTTAACCTATCCAAGAAAATTGATAATGGCGAAGGAGTTGTCCCAGACTGTCTCCCTCTCTGATTTTTGTTCTGGTCATTCACAGGCCCTGAGCTGCTGTATCGCACAAGGGACGGCGATGTCGTCAAGCTCAATGTTGACACAAAGCACAGGACCGTTATTGTGCCCCGCCAGTTGTTTGTGAGTCACGTCCTACTTCAGCATTGTAGTAAGTGTACGTTTATTGGCCCCTGCTGCTGTAGTGGGCATCTTACCACTGTGAGTCTGTGGTTGATCCCATCCAGGACAGATCCAGAGCCGCTAAGTACCAAGTGTCTCCAGACATGCAGCATGTGTTGTTTGCCTTCGATGTGAAACCGGTGAGAAACCTGACGTTGACCGCTACCTCACGTCGTGTGATCTTTTCAGCAGTCGCTCTCTCTTCACTGTGAAGCTGTTTCTTTCTCCGCAGATCTACCATCACTCCTATGTGGCCAAGTACATTATTTACAGCCTCGTGACACAGTAAGTCTCTGCTGTCTTTTCTTTTCGACGTCTGTCTGCGTTATTGTTCTCACAGTCTGCGGCGGGACAATAAGCCTGACCTCACGCAGACAGTCCACTGACGCTGGTCCCATTTAACTGTGTGCGCTGCCGCTCTTTTGCTGTGCATTTACGTTCAAGTTAGTGTTGTGTGATGCATTAAGGCCAGCCTGTTTTTAGCTTTTCATCCATCTCCGTTTGCTTACTTCCTCGCTGTGTGGCATTTGGAGAGAGCCAAGCAAAATCAGCTTGTGCTAAAAAAGGGAGATATGGATGATTGATGAAGCCTGCAGTGAGGGAACAAGCCACTAAACACACACCTTTCTCACCTTGTATTCACCGTAATGTACATAGAGACAAATGCTGCATTAATGCTTTTTTGGGGTTTTCTCCACAGGGAAACGTGGCCTCTGAACCCCCCCGAGGTGCACGACGCTGTCCTGCAGTTTGCTGGATGGGGACCCCGAGGCCAGCAGCTGGTAAGGAGGATCTGTTGGGGTCGGCGTGGCGGCGTAGATGAGACAGATTTACTGTTGGTTACAGTGGGACGGATAAATGTGGTGGTGATAATAGTTTTATGTGCATTGTAAGGACCACTTTAGGGGTTCAAGAACAAACGCTCCTCGATTTCACCTCCATTAACGTCAGGCGGTAGCCATACATTTGTAACTTTTACAACTCTGTGACAACACATGAGCTGATGGGATCTCGGCAGCACAGCTCGAGGCGTGGACAGTCTGGGGTTGTCGGGGGGATTCTTGTGGTCTGTGAAACACAGTTTGTCCAGTTTTTAGAGAAAATGTCCCCCATCAGTGGTAATTTGATTTTGTTGCGGTTTTATATGACGTTCGTTAAGATTTACATTATATATTGATCACGGCTACACATATTCACAATATTAACACATCGATAGAGTATTTGATCCCTGAAAGTTCATCTTAAATTACATCTTAAATTTCTTGTCTGTTTTGCCCCATTTAGGCAAATAAATGACTGAAATCAGATGATTTGATAAGGAAGATATCCTCAATATCTGTCTGTACAGGATTATTTACATGATGTAATCAATGGCGTATTAACAAAATTCTGACACCGTTACCGTTAGCAACAACCCCACTTTGTACACAAGTACTGTTTCCTTTCAGGCATGACAAATGAGCTGTATCTTCAGTGGTAGAACGATTTTAGCATTTCTATGCTAAATCATTTCTGGTCTGGTCAGTAAAACTGAACTTCAGCTACACAGTGCAGCCCCGCCTGTAATTCTTATGACCATTTGAGGTCAAAAAGGGAATCAGACAGAAACAAATGTCGGTCGGAAGGAATGTAAAGATGTTTCAGTGGTGGCTTTTATGATGGTTTGATGCGAATAAAAGCCACACAGAGAGGTAGACCAAATGATCAATGATGAAACCTGACTACAACTACATTATAGTGTTCTCGGGTAAATGTTGTGCTCAGAGGGGCTTAGGTGCGACCCTGTAAGTACCTGCTGTTTTCTCTAATAGTCTTATTGCTCTGTGTTTATTGATGAAGCTAAAGGTTTGCAGTTTTCTTATTGTCCACAAAAAAACTCCCATGAAAAGACTCTGTGGCTTCACGAAAGCTCTTGAAAACACACTCACGAGTCACACAGCTGCTCCTGGCGACATGTTTACGTCGAACATGAGCTTTGTTTGAGCTGATCCCAGGTACCCCCCCCCCGCCGCCGCCATAAGCACTCTGCAGTGCAGCAAATGTGTCATTTACTCTGGTGTGAGTAAAGCTGGGTAAAAGCTGCATTGCCCTGTTTGTTTGTGATTCCTTATTTACATCATCAGCGGGCTCAGAGCTGAACGCCATACAGAGGAAGGAAGTGGTGGGCGAGGATGTGATTGGTTCAGAGTAAAAGCAGCCTTATCCTTAACTTTAACTTAAAGTGCCCATTTGCTGATAATAGTGTTTTGCATTACTTCTCTCACTCTCTTTTATTTATATTTTTACCTTGTTGACTTTAAATGAGTTTCTGTTTGGATTGCAGTGCAGGCTCGTGTTTGATCAGCGTTCCCTTTCTCTATAATTGCTTTTATCATGTCATTTGCTTAAATTACAGAGACATTGCTGTGAGGAAAGTCTCCACATTTCGAGTGAGACTTTGCCTGCTGGCTGAAGAAAACTGATTAATTTTCATATAACGCGATTGTTCCTTCGGCAATGTTGGCACAGCAGCTGTGTGTATGATTTAATGAACGACTGAGGTTATTTCAGATATGCTCGACGAGCTTTCGCCTCTCGTCTGATCTAACTGCACCCCCACCTTTACACACACAAACGCAGTTTCTAAATAGATTGATTTTACCAGTTGATCTGAATTGGGCCGATTTATCATCAAGGACTTCATCGTCCCTAAAAGATGAGGGCAGCGTGCGAGTGTGTGTAGCGAAGCATCGGATGTACAGTGAGAGGAGGTGGGAGATGAATCCTGCGCCTTATTAAACGGAAACATCTACTCTACCGCGACAAAGCAATCAGTGAGCAACACGCGTCACCTGAAAAACGTCACATTGACACAGAGGAGGGCGGAGCCAAGGGGGAAACGATGAAATGAGAATTAGAAAAACCAAATGGAAGTATCGCATGACAAAACTGGAGAATATTTCACAGGGCAGGTCGAGCTTCGCAGGTATCTTTAATGTTGCCACGCTGATCTCCTCACCCGTTTGAATATACTTTTTTCCTGCCTTTTGCTTTTTGCTCTTTATTTTCTCTCAGCTAAATCCCTGGCAGATTGGAAAGTCATCGAGTGAGGAAGCCAAGTGATCTTTCTGAGGCCATTTAGGATCATCTCACTAAATGAGACAGTGGCTTCTTTGATGTCCGCGAGGTTTAATGAATCTCAACTAAGCACTCACTTTTAATATTGTGAAGCTCAGTTTGGGTTTTAAGGTCCAGATTTGAGGCAGCTTTGGTCGATTCATAATAATTACAACACCGACTGGCCTACATAGTTATATTTTTCTGCCTATCTGATTTATCCTGTGGCAGGTTTGAAACCTGTGCCAATCATCTGCACTTACTTCACACAGCCCCGCATTGATCTGTTTCCCTCAGATGTCAATCCCACAATATAAAACTTTGATTTTCCCCAACAGCCACCATAGATCAGAGCAGAGGAGCTGTGTCTTTCTGTTTTTCGGCTCTAGTACTGGCGATTTGAGGCTTACGTTGCACTGAGGGGTGTTCAGCAGACAGCCTGGTTACACCGACACGACCTGAGCTTCTTCAGGTCGAGATCAATCCCACACTGATCTTCCTTCAACGCCAGGCGAAGCAGCAGAAGCGCCGGAGTGGATTAATGGAGGGAAGTCAAAAGCTGTAGTCAAGTAAAAGTACTGTTACTTTGCGAAAAACATGTATTCAATTGCTAGGCCGCATTAAAAGTGCTGTAGACCCAAGGCCTATAACACAGCTCCCCCAAACACCTCTGCACACACACACACACACACACACACAGGGATGCATTTTCTCATTCCCGCCCGTCTCATCTCATCCTGACCACAACTCTCTCACAGAAAGTATTTAATAGCTGTACATCCTGCTGCAGGTTCTCCTTTTGATTTTTGCTGTGTTGAGCATTGACCTCCACTGTCGCGTTTCTTTGCATCTGTGGCTTCATAAATGATCGAAGTCGGCGACATTTACGCATCTTGACAGCTGAAGAAGAACAACTGATACATTGTGTGATAAAGATGCAAATGTTGTGCATTTACTAATCACAGTGGCTTTGGTATATTTTTTCAAGTTAGTTAGTTAGTTAGTTATCTCCTTCAGGTAAAAATGTACCAGTATTTATGTGAGATAAGATGACAAGACATCACTTTGGTTAGATTACCAACCACATATATGATACATTCTGTGAATAACAATGGTTCTCCCTTCTGCATTTCTCTGTCCAGATCTTCATATTTGAAAACAACATCTACTACAGAGCAACAGTAGAGAGCAGAGCGATCCGCCTGGTCTCCACTGGTAAAGAGGGAGTTGTGTTTAATGGCCTTGCTGACTGGCTCTATGAAGGTACGACAAATCCAATAATCATAAAAGATACTGTCATGTCTGTCTTGTGCATGTAGCGGAACTCCACACAGAATTTCTGTCACTTTCAGAAAACTAAAGGGAAGGAATGAACCAAATTTTGAAGTTGATTCCGAACCCATGTGGTCACCTGAGTATCACAGCTGCATGTGAATCGCATGGCAATCACACCGGAATTCACACGCTGCTGTAAAGCTGCAAGAGAATTAGTTCAGAGGTTATACACGGATGCAGAGTGATTCTGTTTTTGCAATCCAGGGGTTCTGTAGAGAGACTGCTTCATGCAGAGCCTTTCCCACTCCAGCTCCCAATCCGAGTCCACCTGTATAACCGAACCATAATGTAACTTTGTGCTCCAGAGAGGCGGAGCTGGACCATCCATTGGCTTTCTGAACTGCACTGAACTGGATCAGTGTTCTACCTGTTTTCTCATTCGCCTTCCACCACGTCTTTATTGTGTCATAATACCAATCGTCATATTGTTGGAGTATTGACACTGATTTTCTTGCTCAGTCCTCGCATGTGTGGAGAGAATTTCAGGGGAATTTCATGATATTTTGTGATATGGCCTAAGAATAAATTGCGATATCATTTCAAGGCTGTATTGCGCAGCCCTGGAACACCATGTCTGAAATATCTCTGTATTCAGTTTGCTGTTCTTATAGTTTACATTAAACTTGCTTCATGTTGCCAATTGGGGGCAAGTGAAATAGGTTGTGAGCACATATGCTATTATCATTATTATTATTATTATATATCTGCCTGGTGCCAAGTAAGTAGCATAAAGTTGATTTTTAACACATTGTCTACTTTTTGTCATACATTCCAGTTATATTCAAACAGTGTGTTTGGCTTATTGCTGGCTAATGTACACAAGCTAGTTGCAGGCTCTTTCTCTCTGAAAAGCAATAGGCTGAGTGCCGCTGAAATGCTCTTTAGGTGTGATGGGAGATGCAGAGTCAGGTGACAGTTCTCTGTCAGCTTGAATATACGACCAAAATGCTTTTATTTACACACAGCCAGGTGATCCGTTGCCGAAATTAAAATATTGTCTACAGACCCTTTAAACGGATGGAGAGCGCTGCCGAGTTAGATTATTACAACTTAATATTATTACGTTACTCAATTGCTGTCTGTGTAGAGTAATGTGTTCCTTTAACATTTTACATTAATTAAACATGAATTAACATGAGCTAATGCAGCCATAAGCATTTACTAACTGTTTTGTAACTCTTACTAAGAGTCGTCATGTTAAATTATGTACTTATTAGGTAGTTTCAAACTATACTGTTAACATTAGTTAACACAGTGATGCCCATTAATAGTTAAATAACAAATAATACAATGAGAAGCATATTGACACAGACTACCGCTTTCCACTAAGCCTATTAAAGCATTTGTCAACCTGAATTAACCATTTATTAACACTCTCTTCTACATTTATTGTTGAAAAAATGTGTCCCTTTAGTGACATGTCATTAATGCATGAGAGCGCTGAAGAAGCATGAATTAACAGCAGTAAATCATTTATAAATGTGCATCAACAATTCATTGATACTCCTTGTGACCCTTATTGTAAAGTTACTTACCGTAATTGAGTGGTTTTAAACCATTGAATAAAGTTTAATTTAGTATTATTTACTTAATTAACATGAAGGCCATTAGTTAATGATCAGTTGGCACACTAATTAAGTGTTAGTAAATGCTTGTGTTAATTAATGTACCCTTATTGTGAAGCGTTACCTGCATTACCAATTACACTATTATATAGCTTTTATCAAAATAATCGTACTCCTATAGTTAAAGAAGTTTATGTGGTTTCGCAGCATAATGAAAGTATAGAAAATACAATAAGTAGGGTTAGTTCATTGCAGAGGTACGTGACATCGTAGAGCCTAATTAAGATTCTCCTTTCGAGCAGAGATCATGTCCATTCATGCATTCACATCATATTAACAATTGTTACACGATAGTTACGGAAAAATGAAACTGCCTCTACAGCTGTTTTCCATCAGGGTTGTTAGAAACTGTGTAATGTGGATAGAAATGTTTCCCAATTGAGTGACTGACTTGATTGACTGACAATTGACTGAAATATAAATGTTAGTATTTGCTAAGTATTTACATTGTGTCTCATCCAGAGTTTTGGGTAGTGGGTCATGTTGTTTAGTGTCATGTTTGTGCACGATCCTGTTAACGTGTCCATGTGGTGTTTAAGAGTGACTAGAGCAGGACAGAAGCACTGAGATGTGGATAAATTGTCATTTAGCATGCGTGTGTGACTGTAAGGAGTTACCCCAAAACACGGCTTCATATGCGCAAACATCTGTTTCTTCAGAGAGCGATTTTATGTAATAATCGCAGTGTAATTGTATAATGTAATTCCAAACGGAGGGGAATTCCGCTACAGTGCCTGAGCGGCTTCGTGCTCGACTCTAATCGTTTTTTTTTTTTCATTAACGAGATTATTTCTTCGCCGCAGACCAAGAGCATGACATGAGAGGAGCGATCTTGTTTCTGCGCTTAAGACAGATTTGTCTTGCTGTGCTTCATGGATTTATAAGTGGATAACAGACTGCCTCAAAAAGACATGAATCATGCAGCTTACGTCTTTTACAGTGTGCATTGATCAGCTAGATTCAGGTTAGGATAAAGGTGGTTGAACGCAGTTCAAGGCTGAGGCCGTTTGGCTCCAAACATCCTCAGCCTTGAGTGCTACAAAAATGGTCTATAAACCGATGAGCCCCTTATTGTACTTAAAACTTTCGTTTGTTTGTTTGCTTGTGCGATCAATGACATTTCCAACAAAACTCAACAAAGCTCTGATTTATTATCCTCTTTGATATGTACACATATCTGCTGAAGTTACACAATATTTCAAAAATATTGTTGAATATTTTAAACCAAATGGGCAGTTTTGTGGCAGCATTAACTGGAATATTTCAGAAAATCAAGTGAAAACTTTGACCTTTCTCAAAGAAAAAAAAGAAAAGATCCTACAGGTTTTGACAGTGTGTGTCCAAAAAACAAAATGATCTGTGAGTTTTTGACGTGGATCAGTGAGAGTAATTAAGTAGTAACACTTCAACGACACATAGCATTGATCAAAACATTAAAGATCACAATGCATTGTTCCTGGGGAGCGGTGAGTCTAGGACATGGAGAAGAAAAAAGAAAAGGATTTTTTTCAATAATGCTGTGTGAGTTCATTTTCTTGTATCGATTAGAGCTTAGAGCAGAATCCTATCCCTTGCAAAAAAAAAAAAAATCAAAATCGCAATGAGTTCAATAAGTGCAATGGCCAAATCACAAGAAGCTGCAATTATTTGAAAAAAGTAAAATATGTGCCAAAACAGCATACAAATTAAGCTGTGTAGCCGCTGCAGGAGGTAAAACAAAGATTTTGGGATGCATGTCACTATGATTTTTCATTTTTTTTTTTTTTTTTTTTTTTTTTTAGAGAAGATTCTGACAAAATTGCTGCTAAAAGGATAATTTACACTAATCACGGTATCCGTCAAAAATGCAGTTGGCTTTTCTAATCATATCCTGCAGCCCTAATATCTATGTTTATTTGCACATGTGGGTTTCTGTGGGTTTAACAACAATGTATGAACTTCTCAGTTGCTTCACTGAACCTCAACACTGTGACAGTAGGACAGGAAAGAGAAAACCATCTTTCTGTAGCCCTGGAACAGGATGGATTTGTCATCTATTTCTTCGTCTCGAATCACAGATACATTGTGTGTCTTTCAGTGGAATTCAAACAGCAAAAAAACAATAGATTCTATGTTGTGCCTTCCCTTGGTTGTAGAGGAAGTTGTGCAG
>KV751351.1:4490568-4521409 GCA_001698575.1 Mola mola
CTGAACAAGAAAAATGACAATATTGTATTGTGATAATATTTCATACTAAATGCCAATTTGTAATTAAAAGGCATTAAATTCACATCAACATCTTATCACATGTTAAATGCTACATTCCTGTTTTTTTTTTTTTAATGCATTTGGATGTCACATGCATTCTTCGCAGTGTGGATTGTGTTGTTTCACAGAGGAGATCCTGCAGACCTACATAGCCCACTGGTGGTCTCCAGACGGGCTGCGTCTCGCCTACATGACCATCAACGACACGCTGGTGCCGATGATGGAAGTTCCGTTTTTCACAGGAACGACTTACCCCGCCAACATGGAGTATCACTACCCAAAGGCAAGTGTCATGTGTATTAATCCGCCGAGCAAATCTAAGGCTGCCAGGCGCATCATTTTTATAATAACGGTGGATGAAATAACAAAGTGAAAGGGGATGCTGTTAGTAGAGAACTTTCAAAAAAATATTTCCTAAGTCCGCAGAGCGTCAGTTCATTTGTTTAGCTGTCTGGGACACAACTGTACTGTTTTGTTTGACTTTCACTGTCTTCATGGTGTTTTTCATCTTCAGTAGGCGGCTGTTTTCAGTCGAAATCAGCTGCACTCGACCTGTTCGACCCAGACAGACAAAATTACAAAAAAAGCTGGTGGATCACGCAGCAGCTAAAGAGAGCTATTTCAGTCGTTGGTAAAGGCCAAAGCAGATAAAACAGAGTACATGTTGGACGTAGGACAGTACATCACAGCACAAGTTGCCAGTCTCCTATCCAGGATGTTTCCATGCTGTTGTCTTTGTTTTTAATTCATAAACAGACTTACAGTTTGGAAAAGAAGTTTCATCTCTTTCATCATTACCAGACAGAATATAGTATCCATGGCGGTCAGTAGAGCCTCTGAGGACTGTAATAATACTGTCACAACAGTTTTTTTTATATTTATTCAGTTAAGAAACAAGTTAATCAGAATTCATTGCAGCCGATGCCTTCTTTGTCACTCGCCTAGACATGTTTTTATAAAGATTATTGGATGTGTAGATCAGCAAACATTTAACAAGCTCCTCGCTCCCCCAAGCTCCCCCTTCAAAGAGAATGTTGTGTTTGAGCAGGTTTGGATATTTAGCAGGTTGAGGACTAAACTTTTCCATCAAATCCAGTCTGATCTGTCTGATTTCCTGTTGGAAGGCTGGCGAGGAGAACCCTCGCGTGCACCTGTCAGTGGTGAGCCTCAACGGTCCCCTGCATACCGTGGTGATGAAGAAACCCGATGACCCCCGAATCGGGTGAGTGACAGCCAGGCGGTGGCTGACTGCGTATGAAGCCGCAGCAAAAACTGGCTGCACATTGTGTGTCTCCGAGACAGTTTGTCGATGATGTGCTGTCACCGTCTGGCGTTTCAGGAGGGAGTATTACATCACCATGGTGACATGGGCCACCAGCACCAAACTGGCTGTCAACTGGCTGAACAGAGCTCAGAACAACTCAATAATGACGCTGTGCGAGGCTACGACTGGAGTCTGCATTAAGGTGGAACGTTACTGGATGAAGTCTAATATCTGCTGTTTGTTCAATTTAAGGATATTTGGCAGCATTTTCTGGTCGTCTCGGTCAGCAAATTCAGTTCAAGAACCAAAGCCATCAATGAGTTTAAGGCTGTTAATAACTACAGCTGCAATAACTATTTTAATCATCATATAATCTGCTGATGTTCATGACTAATCCTGTCAAATAATAGTTGAAAACACATTTTTTTTAGTGACTTGATATGAGACTGAAACATTATTTCAAGTATCAAAATAGTTTTCTATTATTTCCTTTCATTTGCCGCATAAATTCACCGTTGCAGTTTTATTAAGTTTTGCCCATGACTGCAAAAGTCAGAGACGGACTGACTTGTTTTGGGTCTTTTTGGATCATTTGTTGACCGTGAAATAGCTCCAGATAAAACAAAACTTTAAAGGAACATGTCAGACGCTTGTAACTCGTCCTCCCTTTTTGGTTTTCAGAAACACGAGGATGAGAGTGAGAGCTGGCTGCACCGGCAGGTACGTGGTGAAAACACTGCCTCCCCGTTAAAGGAAACAGCCGGCGTTTGCAGCGTGTGGCGGAGCTTGAACGGGCCAATAGCCAGAAGCAGACAGGAGCCCTGCGGGGTCGTCGCAGGTCACTCGGCATACACATGTTTTCCTCTGTCCACAGAACGAGCCGCCACTCTTTTCCCAAGACAGACACAAGTTTTTCTTCACCAGAGCGATCCCGCAGGGCGGGAGAGGGAAGTTTTTCCACATCTCCATGTCCACCTCTTTGGTAGGCGGCTGCAGAAACACACCGACAGTATTTGTCTTGAAGCTTTAGTGCTTGTTGTTAAATATTTGATTTTGTTCAAGCCGAACAGTAGCGCAGACATACTTCAGTCCCTGACTTCTGGGGACTGGGACGTCACCCGCATCTTGGCCAACAATCACGAAAGGAACCTTATGTAAGACGCTCTCATGCTTCCCAGTGTGTTTTAACAGCCGATGCTGTTTTTAATGGTGATGTTTGGATGCTTTCCAGATACTTCCTGAGCACTGAGGATGACCCCAAACGGCGGCACTTGTACAGGTAGGAGCTCAGCAGAGGTTCCTCTGCTGTTGCTGTCGACACTGACCACGTTTACATGCACGCCAATATTCTGGTTACGGTCAGATCGGGGGCAGACCTGTTTACATGGCAACGACCGGTGTTGTGCGGAGTTCTGCCTGCCCGCGGGAGCGCGCACAGCCGCTCCGAAAGCCCACAGACGTCGTGATGATTTGTAATGTCATCACATTTCCAAACACAGTGTATCAATAGTTCGAGCCTTCTGAGGGTCTGAAATCTGACAGTATATCAGAGAGACAACTTGGTGTTTCAGATGTGGAAAAATATCAAATTAGGTCTTTAGGTTCGAGCAAATAAAGCACACGCAAATAACCGGGATGCATTATTTGGCAAATTGCATCCTTTCTTTTTGTCATAACAGTCTACAGTACGAGCTGGAAACAACCAGTAGTCCTAAAGTGTCAGAAAAGTGATTTGGAGTAGCTTTTTTGGACAACAGTGATTTGGGTCTTGCCGAGAGAAAACCAAGTAGCGCAACCATCCGATTCAGTCTCTGGGGGAGTCAACGGGTCATAATTTGGCTTGATGATGCAAATGTTGTAAGCGGATACTTTAACATGAAACACATTTCTACTGACACACTCTATGTTGCCCTTAAAAATGATCTTTGAAAGGGTCAGAATCAGAAACGCTGGTGTGATTCTGTTTTTTTTTTGCTTTGTGGTTGGAGGCTGTTGGAGTTTTCCGACGCTGCCTCACCTGTTGAACCATCCTAATAAAGCCAGCGACCGACTATTTAAATCAATCACTAGCTTGATGGTTTTTTCCATCAAAGTTATGTCAATTTCTTTCGTTCAGCACAGGAAAAAGTCCTCATCTCTCCAAAAATTGGAGCAGTACAGACACAGTCATTCGAGTTGCTCATTGCCGGAACAAGGGCTTAACTGGGTAATGCTGTCAGGGTCAAGGTGTTTACATGAGTCATAGCGTTACCGGACTATTGCGTGCATGTAAACGTGGTCAGTGATGCCTAACCCAGTGCCCCCCACCCCCGCAGTGCCGACACCATCCCTCCATTCAACCGCTGCTGCCTGTCCTGTGAGTTCACCTGCGGCTACGTGGACGTTTCATTCAGCCACAACATGCAGTACTTCCTGCTCTACTGCAAAGGTGAGCGAACCCCAGCGCGGATCTTTGGCGGTGGGATTGAGAGGGCCTAATTGAATTATCGCTTTATATGGAGCTAGCAGACACCCTGAAACCACTGCTGGGCGCCTCCAATTAGAAAGAGAAGTGAATGTCAGAGCGCCGCCGAGCTGCTGGCAGGCAGTTTGTGCTTGTAATCTCTGTCACATCGGTGCGGAGGCCTGCAGACAGCATCCCAGTCTACTAGATATTCTTTATGCTCCTCAGAGACACGCTGTCATTGTTTTCTTGTGCTCTGGTGGCTTCAGCATTGCGGTTTCTATGGAAGTTGATTTGTTTAGTGGGCCCGCTCCGCAGAGGAAAAGCGCCTGTGGCTTTCCTCATTATTGGATCTTTGGAGAGTGGCTCCCTCGTGGGGCAGAATAAAGGATGAAGTGTAGCGCAGGCTGCGAGGGATGTGAAATTTATCACTGCGTTCTTGTTTTGTTGTGTAGGTCCGCAAGTGCCCAGTGTGGCCATCTACAGCACCGAGGGCAGACAGAGTGAGTGTCCGTCCATAATACGTGAAGGTTCGCGCCGATCCAGAGATGGTAACAGACACATCCTGTTTAATCCGCAGAGGTGTTCGACGTGGAGAGAAACGAAAGGGTGAACGACACATGCAACAAAATGCAGATGCCCAGAGTGGAGAACAAGACCATCGTCATCGATGATTACAGTATTTGCTCGCTCTCCTGTTGACTGTTGAGACACACGGTCAGCTCAGATCACGTGATTGTGGTTAACCCTCTCCTGTCTGTTGTAGCTCTGACAATGCAGATCCTGAAGCCTGCTGGATTTGTAGATACAGCCCATTACCCCTTACTGCTGCTCGTGTACGTATGGGAGAAAAGGCACAAAACATTACAGTCGTGAAACATTTTCTATATTTGTTGTTCTATATATATATATGAGTTTTATTAAACAGCAAAGGTCATCGTAGTCTGGCTTATGATGGTCAAACGCTGGATCCTACATTTCCCATAATGCACCTCAGAACTGTTCTTTGTTCACCAGGAACGTTTAGCTAAAAGACCAACAAATAGGACTTTGGGTTTAAAAGCTGATGGGGATAATTGATTGTTTGGTCTGTGATATTCTTAAAAAAAAAACAGGGGAAAATCAACTTCTTTAAATTGCTCGTGTTTACCTAAAGTTAAGAGGATGTAATATAAGCTAGAACAACCTGACAAGTTCCGTCATTTATAAAATTGCAGTTCATTTGATTATTTTGATCGAATCATCAGTTCAACGAGGACGACTTGTGACAAAGCTGAAATAAACCAACATTCTCGGGCTTCAGAATGATCAGCGAAGCTGCGTTTTGTGGCGTGTTCCACAGGGACGGCACGCCCGGCGGCCAGATGGTGTCAGAGCAGTTCCGGGTGGACTGGGCCACGGTTCTGGTCAGCAGCTTCAGCGCCATCGTCATCCGCTTCGACGGCCACGGCAGCGGCTTCCAGGGCACCAACTTCCTCCACAAAGTCAGGAGGAAACTGGGAAAACTGGAGGAGAGGGACCAGCTGGAGGCGCTCAGGTAGAAGCCTTCTGCTCCAACCGCACGTGCAGAACATTCGCCAAGACCGCCAAAACAAGCTCAGCCCGCTCTCTTTCCATTTTTAGGTTCATATCCAAAGAGCCTTACATTGATAAGACTCGAATGGGAGTTTACGGGAAGGTAAGGAGAAGCCTCCTAAGATGATGCCCCTGGGGAAAAGTGGATATTCTCACCATAAAGTAGAATTAAGCAGACCTCTTTGTGTCGCTCAGGCTTACGGAGGATATTTAGCCACCATCCTTCTGAGCTCTGAGGAGTTCACTCAACTCAAATGTGGAACAGCCGTGTCCCCCATCACAGATTTTGAGCTATACGGTGGGACTTTGCAGATGACGTTTTCACGATGACTCATCAATCCTGGCTGCTGTTTCTCAGTCTGTTTTCCTCTTGTCTATCGCAGCCTCTGCATTTTCAGAACGATACCTGGGCTCAAAGACTGATTCCCGAGTGTACACGGTAAAGTCTCTCCATCCAAAACTAAGGTCCTCATCAGGACAGTGTTTGTGGCATCACTATTGTATTTTATTTGTGTTTTTCTTTCCTTCAGATGGCAAATTTAGCACACAGAGCGGGACAGCTTCTGCAGAAGCAGTATTTGATCATTCACCCGACAGCTGACGGTAACAGACATGTTTTACTTGCAGAGCGAGAGCGAGCGAAGGCCTGATTCCACTGTGATCACACCCTAATGTGTCCCTCCACTCTTATCTTCCATAGAAAGGGTTCACTTCCAGCACACAGCGAAATTTATCAATCATTTAATCAGCGAGAAGGCCAATTACACTCTACAGGTGAGCTCCTGAAATCAGTGCTGGGACTGTCTGATAACGCTGCTGTTCTCTACATTATCGTGTCTTTGATACTGAGACGCCTAAATGCCCTTTTAAAGGACAGAATCAGGCTTTTCAAGTCAATCTTAAAGGAAAACTCAGATAAATGCTTCTGTCCATACTGGCCATGACAGGGCCACTTCCTAACAAAGGTCGAGTGTGAGTTATGGATGTCACTTCCTGCTTCTTTGCTGTGTAGAAAAATGGATAATTTCACAAAAAATCTGCATATTTTTGAGGCTACTTTTTTTTAGTTAGGATACAGAAGAGCGGGAGTGGAATCAAACAGTCACATTTTTTGAAAGCAAAATAATGAAACGGAACATGGTACGTGTCTAACAAGGAGCGCTGTCGGTAGAAGTTCAACTTAAATATCCGTAAGCCTTTTCGTCCTTTAATTCATATTGCTTTTATTTACAATTAATATACAAACAATCGTCCCCATTTTATTGGCAACCCCAACAATAAATATATAGAAATCCTTGTTTCTTTTTAATTGAATTATACACCCAGTGCTAAAAAATAAATCCCTGCTAAACATAATCTTTCCCCTTCCAAATAGACGTCAAAAATATCTTTCTTGTTTTTTCTTTTAAAATTGATTTATATTTGTTGTTCCTTCCGACGTGTTCCATAACTAAATAAAAACAGCAAAGCCACACATTGGAGAACCTGGAACGTTCCTTTTTGGGGGTATTTGTACTTGAAAATGTCCTAAATTAGCCAAATACGAATATATTTGTAGATTAATATTCTGGTAAACAAGTAAGTGACTATTTGAGTAATTGTTCTGACTGAACTCTGAGGACATCATTCGAAAATGTTTTTTTTATTAAGTAAGATTAAAAAAAAAAAAAAAAAATTAATTGACAATAAAAACCTGTTGTGCTCTTCTATATAAATCCATTCCTGATTGCTTCTCTACAGATATACCCAGATGAGGGACACTTCCTACACAGCGACGGGACGCAGCAACACCTGAGCCAATCCCTCGTCAACTTCTTCGAGGAGTGTTTCCGGGAGGCCGAGAAAGCGAAGAGCGACCAGGAGGAGGATGATAGCTGAGTCCGGCCCGCTTCCACAGCACAATATGCAAAGAGATATTTCCAACCCAGTCATACCACACCAACCGCTGCCCAATCTGGTTTTAGCTGCACTCTGAGGTTCAGCGCATGTGCAAAGGGGGCCTCGTCCTGCATCTCACCTCTCATCGCCTCGTGCTGGCTGCTGGTGAGGAAACCAGCAGGAAGGACAGATCTGAGGCGTTAACAGCCCATCTCTATTTATCACTCTAGTACTGGACTACACGGACTAGCACGCCCTCTGGTGGATAGGATTACCGTAAGGTCCACTGAGCACATTAATTGGGCGCTTTGCAGCACAAAATATCCCCTGAGAAGACCTGTTCTTTACATTCAGATTTAACGTGAAAGGTTTCTGAAGACCTTGCATACCATCTTACTGATTATTGTGTTCATGAATGATTCCTGCTACTTGTTTTTAAGAATTTCTCTGTTCAGTGTCGTCTTTGAGGCACAACGTTTGACTCGCTTGTTCTCGGAAGAAAAAAAAGACACAATTGTTATGAAATCACGTTTTCCCTTCTTATATTTCTGCATTGAGCTCTTGTTCTCATAGTCACTGTGCCTTACCGTGGGTGAGACGTTCATGTTAGCTGGCCCACATGAAAATGAGTAAATATGGTTAGGCTTTGTCTGAACTGCACATTTGGTTTTCTCAAACAACAGCCCAGTGTTAGTGAGGGGAAGCTTTAATCGAAAATGGCACATTTTATCTTTAAAAGAGTTGAACACAAAATAATTGTATGTCTGCTTGAAAGATTGTATTATGCTGACAAAATGTAGAGTATTTTAGTTTGCAAATACAGTTCTTGATATTTACCATCCAAACTGGCATACTGGTGAGTTATCTGTGCTGATTTTTTATTACTTTGTGAATTACTCTGTGTATTAAACGGCTCCCTCCCCATGTCACTTCTGTTAGTATTGTCGGTGGTGTCTAGTCAGCTGATGTAAAAAGTGTATAAATCTTCTATTGTTTAAGTCTTTATGTTGTATGTGCAACTTGTATATAAAGCATTTTGAACTGTATCTTAGCTGACTTTGTCGCGTTACGTTACTGACGTAATTGCAACAAGGTGCGTGACCGCCATCTAGTGTGCAGTAGAGGCATTGCAGTGCCTCTGAAGCCTGAGATTTGTAAACAAACAAGCAAAACTGTGACGTGCCAAAATGCAGTTAAAAAGGCCGGTTCTTACTAATAAACAATTGCCACTACGTGGGTAGTGAAATATTGAAAATATTTAAATGTTTTACATTGAAAATCATCTGAATTCATGTTTCTGCATGCATCTCCAAAAAGTAGAATATCATCGAAGTAGTTTTTTTTTTTTTTTTCCAGAACTTAGTATTCATTACTCATAAAGTGATATTTGTAGCGTTTCTTTGTTTCAGTTTTGATGGTTATGGCTTTTAAAATTAGTGAAATATTCTAATATTGTGATATGTGTGGGGGTCTTTTGGGAGTAGGCAATAATTATTTAAATCCAAAATTAAATTGGTGAAATGCTTGAATATGCTTTAAATTATCTTAAAAAGCAATATTCTAATTTGAAGATGCACATATTCAAAGGTATTCAAGTGGTACTAAAGAAAAAAAAAAAAACGCACTAAGGTGAAAATTGGATTAGTGAAATTCACATGGGTTCAGGTACATGGCCACTCAAAAGTCTAAATGCGTGTTTGCTTTAACCAAGCCCTCTGAGTTAAAATAAAGTGACAAAGATGTAAATCTTATAATTGAATTCATAATTGTCAGTGATCTGAAATTCTACTTTATTTTTCGTAGCAATGTTTAGTTTCAATTAATTTATTCTGATTTTCTGTCTATCCAATTTCTAGATTGTATGATATCAAACATTTGAGTGTATGTACAAGTCTAAAAAGTTTACGCTTTGACCTCCAGACTTATGTCCTTTAAGATAAAAATACCTGAACAAGCTAAAGTGCTACATATAATGATGTATATATAATATACAGAATAGAAGTACATTTAATATGGCTTTTTTGCAGTGATCAACAGACAAAAGATCCAGAAAGCCACATTATAGTTTTAAATGTAAAGATAAAACTCCTATGTTGGTTAAACCTAAATTTGAACATCAAATATTAAGTAATGAATAGTTTTCTTTGCTTCCATTTACTCCTGCTTTTCAAAGATACAGGAAAAAACAAAAGACAGGACTTTCAGGATTTTCCATTGACAAATTTTATTTCCAGTGTTTCAGGAGTCTGTGCACAGCCCTCTAACGATCAGAGGAACACAGGATTGGTACAGACGGCCCAGCTCAATGAAGTGATTCGTAATACCGCTTCTCCAGGGAGAACTTCCAAACTGCCCACATGAGCGTCACCTGCATCTCACAATACTGTACTTTATCCTGCAATCTGATGGGAGATGGAAAGTAAAGCAGCTAAAACATGGCAAATATATGTACATTTAAGTTACTTATTTTACAAGAAATATTTAAAATTCAAGTTCAAGTTAAAATTTTAAAAAAAAAGTGAAAAAACAGAAGAAAGAAAAGGCGTATAAAACATGTTAAGACCAGAGTGGAATGCCTAACGAACGGAAGCTCGGCATTTTGTTACAGAACTTGTAGAATGACAAGGAGAATTGACAATAAAAATGTCATTCACAGTAACATCTTCATGTGTCTCAACAAAGACAATATGGCACCCATAACATTTCATTGAGGCACTTCCTATTGTGAAGATACAGGATTTACTGATTCAATTACCCATTTTGTTTTTTGTTTTTCTTCCTCTTTGCAATTTACCAGACAGATGTGTGAACCACAGACACTAAAACACGGTGGAGCTTTTGCATCTGAGGGCTGTTGTTCACTGCTCTAAAAACCACACGACTGGGATGCATAACAACGCTTTCCTTCTTGCATAAGTCCAATGTCTCCTCTGTACCTTTAGAAAGGCCCCTAGACAGCAGACAGCTTGGAGAAAGTCCAAACACAGCCTGTACCAAAAACACAATTCAAGTACACAGAAAAATAGGGATATGTACACTTTAGAATGAAACACAAGCATCTAAAGCTTTTAGTCAGTATTACAGCAAGCATATCTATACATTCTTCATTTGGTTACTGGGAGACTCACTGACTTAAAACATGATAACTTTCTTAACACAAAAATACTTCCTCTGCAATACTAAAAATCTGAACTTTTACTATTTCCTACTTATTCTTAAAGTCAGTTCATCCTTAAAGCCACTTAGCTAAACATTAAAACTTCAGCGTCACTGTTCACACTTGGCTGTACTGACTCCACAGAGCAGCAGGTCCTCTCGGTCTTCAGCGTAACTGGGATTTGTACTGGGAGGGAGGAGATCCTCCTGCTCAGCCAACCCAGTCATGTCATTAAAAACAAAAACAACAAAAATTTCAAAAGAAAACATATAAACATTTTTGTTTCATGCCTTCCACAAGAGTAAGAACAATGATCCCAGTGTGCAGTAATTTTCTTTTCACAAGCGCACAACCAGTCACAGAGACGCTCCAGACAAGTTTGTACAACATGCTCATTCATTGACATTAGTCACACAACAGACATGACACTGAAAGACGTGTCATCACGTACACATCTTGCAGACAGGGATACAGTCACACACATCAACACCTCTCACAGGTACTGATAAAAGCGCGAGTGGACCACCTGGGAACTTGTGAGTTTATGCGGGTGAGCGGTGGCTGAAAGGCTCAGATTTTTACCCGGGGGGACGTCGCCGTTCAACACCTCGGCTGGGCTGTGTGGGACTTCAGAGGAGCACGAGGCTCCAAGGCTCTGGGTGTTTGCTCGGCACATCCCCGCCTGCTGTTCTGAGAGGTCGAGGCTGACCTCTGGATTGCTGGTGCGGTGGCGCTCGCGGGCAATCCAGTCCCCAATGGAGAAGTCCTGAGAGCTGCACTTGGGCTTGAGCCGGTCCACAGCTGACAGCTCGGACCGTGAGTCTGCACCGACCTGCCAGTCTCCCAACACAGAAAGCTCCGCAAAGTCCCTCTGCCCGCCCATGGTGTGCCTGCGTCTGATGTTCTTTTTCTTACTGCGGCCGTCTGGGGACCGGCTTCTCTGGCTGCCTACACCGAACATGTCATCCACAGACATTCGCAGACGTACCTTCAGCCTGTCGGTGATCTTCAGCTTCCACGTGGGCTCGGCCTTGTCTAATTCGCCTCGAGACGAAGAGCTTAGGCTACCTGTGGAGCGGCCTTTGACTGATCCCAACACACGGGGCTGCTTGTTGGAATCTTTATCACTCTGCCCTCCCTCAAGTGAAGACTCGCTGTTGGTTTTATGCTGCGCAGCTTTCTTTCTGGACAGCGTGTCACACTCAATAAGTCTGTGCGACGGGAGGGGTCGGGGAGCTTCCTGCACTTCCTGCTTTTCTTTTTTTGCGACTGTAAACACGGACAGGTCGCTCTCGCTGTCCGTCTCCATCGGCCTCCCCTCGCTGATGAGCTCACTTCTCTCGTCGTCCGCGTCATCTCCGCCCCTGCTCTCCGCCACCGACTGCACTTCAGGACTGAGCGTGCTAAGCTCGGCTCCAGTCAGGAACGTCATAGAGGAGGTGGTGGAGTAGTCGGAGGTGATGGAACAAACCTCTGCTCCCAGCCCGCTGGGGCCCACCTCTGGATACTGAGCCACTGCTCTGCCTCGCCTCAATCTAGGCACCGATGCCTGAGAGCTGGTGCTGTTCATCGTACCGAGGTCGGACACCGTGTCATCGTAGTTGGACGGCGGGTCTGACAGAGATGACTGGTGTGTCATGGGAATGCGGTAGCTGAGGTTTGGGGAGTGGGAGAGCGAGGCATAGGGGGAGCCGGCATGAAGAGGGGAGGAGATGTGTTCTGGAGGCAGGGAGGGAGAGGGCTGCGAAATCAGGCTGCAAGAGCGCAACTCTTTCCTGTTGGGTATGTCCAGCTGTTCTTCCGAGCTGTTCATGTGCTTCTCTTTCTCAACGGTTTCATCCGTCTCCCCCTCATCCTCGTTGCGGCTGTCTGGGGACCACAGAGGCTGCTGCTGGCTCTCGTCCGGGAGCTCCTTCTTTGGGAATACAGAGTCAAGGTCATCATCTGAACTGCTGGGATGGGTTTTGTTCTTGGGCTTCTTACGCTTGCGGCTGACGAAGAAGGAGGAGCGCAGCATCTCTTTGCTACACTGATCCTTCCCTGACCCCCATAAGCCCTGCAAATGCCAAACCAAAACATTTAAAACTCACCAAGGCAAGAATAAGGAACATACACATCAGCAAAGACGAAGGAATGAAAGATTTACGAGAAACTTAAGGAAATGAGGAGGACGTTACCTTTGATTTGGAGGGGTCACTACAGGCTGAATCTGCATTAAAGAGAGGCAAGTCGTTAGTATAAATCTGACAACCGTTTGACTTATTAAAAATATTCAACCAGATAAAAAGTAAAGAAATAATCGGTTTGTTGAGTGAAACTGGCACACAATGAGCATGACAGCGGCTGAATGAAAGCAGATAACACGTTTTCAGCTCATAGAGAGAAAGAGAGAGAGTATGAATAACCACACAAATCAGTATGTGAAAAAATTGTGCCAGAAGAGGCCTGAGATGAAGGATGAGAGGAAAGGAAGTGAGAACCCAGCATTAAACCAAGACACTCAAAGCGGCTCATGCTCATGTATCGATGGGACGACGGCACATCACGAACAAAAAAGTCAGTCACAGAGCATCACATGTAGCTACTGTATTAACCAGCTGTAGCCATTCTTTCCCAACTCAGAGACATCACAAATAACAGAGACTGATGAGTTTTGCTCTGACTGAGATACTCGAGGGGCCTGAGCTGAACAGATCAGTGGATATGTGTCGAATCGATACAGCTGGCACAGGCAAGCCTTAGCATAATGGAGATTGCCTTTACTCGGAGCTCCATTAACTCCTGAGGGGGGCCTTTAAATGTGTAGCCTGTCATTCAAAACAACATTAAAAGTAAGTAAGAGTTGACAAAACTTTATCTCAATTGTAAGGAGAGAACTTGCAATATAAATAAGCAGACCAAAAGCTAAGAAGTCACATGAACCTCAAGAGCTAGAGTCAGGAAACTGAAGATCATCTTAAATGGATTTTATGCACCTCAAGAAAACCCTAAAGATTTGTCTCTTTAAGGATTAAAAACCCCTAACTTTTGGGATGTAATTTTTAATGTTGTTGGTATTTACTATGGCACTGATGTATAAATAGATAAAATGAAAGGAAGATATTAAGAACGTTAAGAGAACTGAAAAGCACCTCTTTTGAGGCAGTTAAAATCCTGAAATGTTTCCTAGGTCATCGAAAAAGTTCCTGCAGTAAAATAGGCTATTTACGCCTAATCTAGGTTCAAAATCAATCTGTTGTGATTTAGTGCAGGGCTATGTATGAAGACAGTGTGAGAGACATGTCAGTGAGGTGTTATACATCAATATGCACCATAAAAGATGTGGACATATGTGGCAATGTGTGTCCCTAGTTGACAGCGTGATATTTTTAAGTGTTGAATGAGGACAGAGATCCTGGAATAAGAACATTGCACACAACAATTCAAACAAAAAGACACAAGAGGGGGCGCCTTAAACAAACAAACAAAAAAACCTCTTGTAGCAAATACCACTACATCTACGTGGCTAAGAGTCCTGTCCACTGCTGTTTGACCGTCTGTGCGACATCTGCATCAACACTGATCTGTCGTATGTGTGGGTTTTTTTTGAGTGTTAATGCATGTGTGCTGGGGGAACATCCAGCTCAGTCCCACTACTACGACACACCACCCTTCAGACATCATGACAGATTATGCCACATGACCGGGAGAGAACCTGAGATTAACCATACCATGCTACTTGTCCTTTCGATCAGCTTTAGAGACAACAAGAGACAGCAGAAGGGCTTTCAGAGAAAGTACAGCAGCATCTCTCTGTATCCCTTCCATGTAGGATATTGGTTGAAATATGAGACGTGCACACCACAGGAAAAATGACAAACATCGACTTCTCTTTCTTTTTTATCTTTTTTCCTCCTTTCGCCCAAATTTAAAAGAGCTGCGGGTTTCTGCAGACTAGGCAGCTACACTGGGCACAACACTCGTCCTTCTTCCTACAGTCCCAGCTGTCCATCACTGACAAAACAGAGTCCATCAGTGACATCATCGAGTGATAGACGCCGCCCACTTGGCCTGTGTCAAGATTGGTCATGTGTGAGTGCTGGACAGGGATAAGGGAGAAAAACAACACACTACACACAAAAGGGCAGAGATCAGAAGGGTTAAAACTTCCATCGTTTCTTTTGTGTTAGATTTATTTTGGGACAGAACATGCCGGGATTGTGCGAGAGACGAGGAGAAGGGGAAGAAAAGAACTGAAAGAAACTGAGACCTCATCTCAACACAGGTAAAGCACGAGGAGAAATAAATGACTTGAGCAAGAGAAAATAGAGCAAAAGAGCAAAAGCAGATAAATTAACAAAAATAAAGCTTAAGGACAATTTTATCTATTTGGGCAAAGAAAAAAATAAAAACATTAACATAAAACAAAAGACTTTAATTTTCAAAATTAAAATAATTGAAAAGAAAAAAAAAAAAACATACTCCCAAGATATTTTCAATAATTTTCCAATGGTTCACCACAAAATGTACTCATTGAAAAATTAATGAAAAGCTTGCTGTAACAAAAACACATATAAAATTGGGTAGGCTTGTTTGTACTACAAAGCAGTAAGAATTATGGAAAACAGGCATTTAATTCAATTGTATAATATTTAGCACTTAAATCTACAGCATTAACATGTTTCTGCAATGGTACTTAATTGCTGTGATGTTGCTGGAGTGCCATTCCAAAGAGAAAAATCTTCCAGACTTACCTGAGACTTCGCCCTGTGACAACGCGGTCCGACCGATGTTTGAGAGCAGGTGGTCGATGTTGGGCACAGGCTGAGACTGCACTGTGCTTTCCTGCTCGGCTGTAGTCTGAAGTGACACATTGAGAATAATTAAAAGCATTCAGACAAGATAAGAGAAACAAAAGAGGAGATGAGTGACTGAAACAATTCACATACAAGTGGGTCGCTATCGCAGTCATCAGTGAAAAACCAGTCGTACTGCTGGATAAGGTTCTCAACTATTTTGCACTGGTCCGGCATGTGATTGACCATGTTGGCCATATTGTCCTCGGAGGTTCTGACGAGAGTGGGGCCAAACACGATCGCCAGGTTACGAGGCTCCATCTAGACAGATGAAGTCAGGAATAATCAGGGTTTAATGAGATATTTTTAAAATGAAGCTGGATTTTCCTTTTCCTGGATGGAAAGGACTGGATGGTGTTAACTAAGGATATAAGATCCTGTTAAGAGTCTTACCTTGTTCTTTTCACAGTTGTCAGAAACCATCTTAAGGTGAGCACAGAGGAATTTCAAAGTTTCAAAATGATGATCAGGTAACTCATGGATCTGCAAGAATTGATACAAATTGGAGTTGGTCCGGATTCATGTATGTCTACTGGTATGCTTTCATTGAAACGCAGTTCAAATTAAATTTTTCACTCACCAGCCTTTTGAGCTCCTTTAATCTCTCCACGGAGTCTTCAGTTCTGTTGGCTTCAATAAAATCAGCATACTTTTCTGTGATTTAAAAAAAGAAAAAAACAGTAAAAAAAACCAAAAAAAACCAAACCTTACTAAGAACTGCAAAAGAAAGAATCAGAAAGAAAACACAAACACCTGGACTATAATTAAATTCACAAGATCTCACCATTTGTAAAAAGAGGTTCTGGAAGTTTTCGGAAAAAGGACTTCAGCAAGCTACTGATGACATTGAGGTCCCGCCATTTCTAGAGAGAAGTGAATGGTGGAGGGAAACTCATTTTAAAGTGGTGTTTAACAGTATAAATCTGTCACTGCTAAACAAACTAACTGTCCATAACTCACATCTTCCTGTATGTCAATGTCAGTCATCCCTTTGCTGTTGAGCTCCTCCTGCATGCTGGAGATGGCAGCATTGTTGCCAGGGACCCTGTAAATTCCTGTGTACTCCAGTCCTCTCTCCTCCACCACTTTACAGCACACCTCAACGATAAGAGGAACAAACTGCACAACACACAAGAGGAGGAAATTATACACTATCATGCTACTCATTGTTATCTGAATACTAAAGCACACAGCATTTTCTGTGTGCTTTACGCTGAGGTTCACGCTATTATTGAGTCAATCAAGAGACTGAGACTCACGCTATTAGTCTGTGCAGGAGGACAGTCATCGAGTCGCACTCCAAATGTGACCCCAGCTGGAGTCTTTTTTTCAAAAGGCTTCCTCATAATCCCCGCAATGCCGATTTTCCAAGCAGCTCTGTCCCGTGGTGGACTGGAGTCATCTGACAGAGTAAATGCACAGAAATTAGCTTTATGAAGATAGAAATGTCCCCCTGACCACAATAAATGGTGCTAGTGTCTTTACCTTTCAGCGCCCGTCGCTCCTCTCCTGTTTTGGGTGAATGAGGGCTCTGGATCCTACCATCTGTTTTACCGCCACGGAAGGCTTGTTTAATGCTGAGGGACTGACGGGTGTTTTTAGGAGAGGGTTCTGATCTGCTGCTGGGTGTGCTGAATAGCAAAAAAAAAAAAAAGAAAAAAGAAAGAAAATAATCACATAAGCATAACTTACATTACATATTATTACAATTACGTTAGGTCAACACAATTTATATAATCAGGTAAGAGGTTGAGCACTATGGCCTCACCACAGAGGGACTATGGAGTCCTTCATACCTCATGTTGTACTCTCTAATCTTTCGACTGATCAAGTCTTGGCTTGTTACAGCAGCATTCTGTAAAAACCCAAGAAACACATACATGACATAACAGTAATGAAACACAATGTAAACTTAACTTCTCAAATGTTACATGTAGATCCAATTGTTTCTGATTAAATTTAACAATTTGATTAACTGACTGGGAAACAGTTCAATGATTTACAAATCAAGGTTAGCAGACAGGCCGATAACTACAAATGACACAAGTGAACCATTTCAACAATGAACAAGCTATTCTCTGAACAAAAGTGGGAGAATATAAAGGATATTTCTATCCATTAGACTAAAGTGGAGCGACAACACAAGTCTGTGATGTTTAGTTGAGTACGACCCCCAACTTGGTAATATAAAAGCCGTTTGCAGCAGTTAGCAGCTAACTCAAAGAAAAATTAAATACGCTAAAATGGGGGGAAAACACAAAGTTCAGGAACTTCCTACTGTCTGAGCACAGGAGGAGCTCATCCACCACATGACATGGACAGGAATTATTAACATGTTATTCCATTCTTTAAAAAGTCTTGCTGGTTGCGCGTGTAGAAAAATACATTAGACTTCAACACTGTACTGACACTTGTCACCTTTTTATTGCAGAATGCTGTACTACCTAAAAATCACACTGTGGGGCACCATTATGATGCTGTTGTGTGTTTTTGTGAAAATAAGCAAACAATGTGTATAGTGGGGTGTTTGTTGCGTCAATATTGCGCAATCTGTGTAATAGGGGCTTTAGATGCAGTGCTTGAATTGATTCTTGTCAGAAGGTATCATCTCACAAAAAGCAGCTCACTGTGTGTGTGTGTGTGTGTGTGTGTGTGTGTGTGCGCGTGTATGTGTATACATCAATATTCTTGAGGAAAACATCGAGCAGTCTGCAGAGAATCTTCAGCCTGGCCAATAGTGGAGGTACCAACAAGAGAATGACCCCAAATGTACTGCTAAGGCAGTCAAGAAATGGTTTGAGGACAACAAGGTGGATGTCCTAGAGTGGCCTAGCCGAAGCCCAGATCTCAACATCATTGGGAATCTGTGGAAAGTGCTCAAGACCAAAGTACACGCCCGGAAGCCCTCCAACTTCAAAAACCTGGAGACCTATGCCAAAGAGGAATGGGCCAAGATCCCTGTAGAGGTGTGCCAAGGCCTTGTGAGCACGTACAAGAACCAATTGGGGGCTGTGATCACCAACAAAGGCTTTTCCATTGACTACTAACTATGGGTATGAATAATTTTGGACGAGCCTTCTTTTGTAAAACAGTGAATAAAATACCCCAGAACCATAAAATTTCATAAATTGTCTTTTGTAGTTATGTTTACAAACGTTTGTCACATGCTCCAGTAAAATACAGTAGGACAGAACAATTTTTCACATGACAAAATGGAAAAATGTCAAACATTGCTAGGGGTATGAATAATTTTGTTGTTAAGTGTATATATAGTATATAAGAAAGACCCTGGAATAAACTTGTTTGTCTTCCTGTATCTGTAAACAGCAGCCCACAAGGGCTACAATCTGCCCCAATGGCATTTCAATGGATGGAATGATGCTGTAAAGATCACAGACAGTCTTTTTTTTAGACCTCCATCATTTTAGCTGGAAGTGAGGCTACAAGAGATGAACACGAGGACCTAATCTTGACAAAAGGAATATTGCAGGGACACACCTCTTCATCTGGGTTACTGTTATCCTGAATGACTCGGATCCAAGTCAGCATATCATCCCTTCCTTCTGCCTGGAACAAATACTCGCAGTCTGAGGTGGTCAGTCGCAGCACATTCTTGCGTCTTGTGTCGCTATACGAGATGTCAATCAGACAGGCCTTGATGCTGATTTGCAGCGGATCCTCATCAGATTGTATGGAAGAATGAGACAGAGCATCTTTCCTATCTCTGTAGAGAGTGAGGGTGTGACCTTGTAAAACAGCATACATCTGCTTCCACGACTTCGATCCTCCACCAACACGCTACAGAAATTTGGAAATAAGAGAGAAAGAAATTCTTACATACTAAGATATTAGTAATGTATATTACTGTTAAATGAAGGCATGAGAGTACAGGCATACCTTGTTTTTATCTGTAGTAAGTTGCCTAAAATTGAGCAACCCTTCTTTGGAAGAATCCGAAAATATATCAGAGGAGGAATCCCTTTGAGACCCCGAATCCCCAGAAGATTTATGTCCATCCAGAGCCTACAAGGGTGAATGTATGTCATTTTTATCTGGGATCATTGACTAATTAAGTGGAACGTGACGTGAAACATCGGAAGAATAGGACGGACAAACATATGAAATCAAATACATTGTAGACAAGACCCCATGGGTTCCCCCATGTCCCATGTTTCTGATTAAATTTAAACCCAACATCATGTATTCATATCACATTTTTTTAAGGGTCTTCTGCACTACATTATTCATAAAAAATATGAATACAGTTGAATAATAATGTAATTATCAGGTGTTGCAGGTACGAAGTTATTTTATACATGTAGCATTTTTCAAGAGCCAAGGCATTACAAAGCATTGCTTTACAAAGGCAATACTGCATGAAACACAAACGCACAGATAAAAACCTAATAGAAAAGAAAATACACGAATAGCGAAACAAAAATTATGTTAAAGCAAATCTAAGCAGATAGGTCATGGGAATATTTTTAAAAGTGTCCATAATGTCAACATTAATGGGAGAGTAGTATTACTTAACCCACTTCCCCAACTTAAAGTCTGGTTGCTTCTTTCCATAAAGACATTCAATTAAGTTTTAAAAATATTTAAATTTTTGGTCATCACTTGACTAGCAGTAATCCGCAACCTGCTCAGCAATCGAATAATGCTGAAAATATTGTTTACAGATTTCTATCAAGCCATTCCAGTTCAAGTCCCATGTTATTTACCAGCAGGAAACAAAGAGAAAAAAGGCACTAGGTACTATGTTTTGAATCTTTCTACAGTTTTTGTTTTTTTTACCTTTCTCAGGCCCCTTAAACCTGGCATATGCTTACTGGAAGATCTCCTAAAGAAGTGTAGGAACAGAGAAGGGTATATTTATTGACAAGGCCAGACACATCTAAAACTCAATACAAACGTGACAACATGTCACTCACCCTCTGCCCTCCTCCTGGTAGTTTTCCAAACCCTCATCGTAGGATTTGGAACGCTCTGTTCTGCTGGCTGATTCAGATTCCAGCAAAGCACTTCTCAAGGACTCTATACAGGGATATGTAAATATTATAGCATTAGTTATTTAATAACTAATTATATAATAACACAAGCTGTTGACATGTTAAGCTCTTAGTTTTTTTGTTTTTTTTTGACGCAAGCCAGAGTGAATATATTTAAACAGTAACCACATGCACTATGGTTAAGGGGATTCACTTGTATTTGCTCAGTATGTGCATATGGAGTGCCTAAGTTAATTAAGTAACTCAGCGAGACAATCCAACATTAGTTGATTATTAACTAAACAACAATGCATTAATGACAACCCAAGTGTGGGATTATTTCGGTGATTTAATACGAAAAATTTAACTTTTTAGTCATGTGTACTTCCTCTCCAAAATAATTTTTCAGAACGAAGCTCTGACTCACATACTGTTATCCTCAAAAAACCACATGCTGTTTACCTTGGTCATGTGACAGCTGACGACGGATGGGACGGCACGGTGAACCTGGGCTGGAAGCACCTGTAATTATGGATGGTGCAACAGATACCACGGCAGAGGGTGGAATAGGAGCAGATTCTTGGTCCACACTGGGGCTGATTGGCTCATCTATGATAATAACACAACATTCAGTGTATGCACTTTGATAAAATACAGCTTTTGTTCCATTTCACAGATTATACCTCTGATAAAAATAATGCAGGCCTGCTGAATCTTTATCAAGGATAACTATCATTTGGGACTTAAGAAATATTCAAATCTTTTTTGAGACTCAAATGTCCAACATGCCACACCACAGCTGAGACTCAGAAAAGATCATCTTTTGACATGATTTTTGATAAATGTGTTCTAGTACATCCCACTCCTCACACTTTCAGCCTGAGACAGCTCAGAGTACAGAGCTGCTCTCTGCAGCTGAAGGGCTTTTGGGGCTACATTTAAAGGCAACTAACTGTCCTACTTTTAGCCTGCACACAACTTTGAAAAGAGGCAAAGGAAAAAAGGATTTCATCATATCCCCAAAAGGCTTGTTAGGCTTGTTAGACTTGTAATGTTATTTACTCTCCCAAAAATATAATAGATGGCCAATCTCATCTAATAACCTCAAGTCCATAACAAACCCAACATGCATGGAACATTGGCACATGATAATAGTTGTTTCCTGAGCAGCTCATTTCACACTTCCATTCCTGACAATACGCTAGGCAGCTTGCTAGAGCAACACCAGAGGGGTTCTGCCCTAGGCTTAAACTGTTCACTAGCAACATCATGAAGCAGTCAAGACAAGCTCACTTTCTGGTGCTATGCTACAACAGGAAACAGTCAACATTTGAAATTTCACCAAAAGAACCACAGAATAATTCAAGAGGTACATCAAAAATTAAACTACATGGCATCAAAGATCTTGCTGAATTAACAAGCAAGGCCACATTGAAAAGTTAGTTGCACAAAGTAGTACATAAATTATTCATTCATCATCATTTGATGATGAATGAAATAAATTATTACCATGTAAAAAAGATATTTGATAACAGGTCGAAGACCTGCATGTATACTAGATAAATAAAGAGATAGATTAGACTCAGGCCTGGACCAATAGGCTTTCAAATAGGCCATTGATTGAGGCTGAGCTGCTTATACAATCAGGGCACTGTTCTCCTGGGCTGGGGCACCAGTCCCAGAATGGTGCTGTTGCGGCATCATCACTGTCACTGGCTGCTTTGTCTGCACCTGGGCTGTCAAGCCTCCTGAGACGATCAACATTACATGGGCCACAAAAGGAACAGTGGAAATACTGTTGCTAAGCCACAAGTGTAGTGACTTCAATAATAAGCTATATACCCCACTTGAAATTGTCTCATGTTCCTGAGATTCAAGACCATTAAACCCAATTTTAGCGCTGATTGAAATACAGCATGAAACAATTGGGAGACCTAAACAACAGAGTGGCAACTCTGCCCCTCTCATAATCTAGTTATGTTGAGACCTTTTAATAAAAAGGAAAATGCAAAAGAAAAAAAGCCAAGTACTGTTTAGGGTTTCATCAACTTCATATTCTTAACTGTAATTTGGAAAAATGTATTTTTTGATATTTCAGAGTCAATAATAAATTATAGTTGATAAAAATCATATTTCTTTTGTGAATCATTTTTTAATTGACTGTTCATTAATCTGAGGTTTTACCTTGGAGATTTGTGAATTAGTAACGGCTTTCAAGTTTTGTTTTTTTTTTAACATATGTTAAACTTATCTTGTACTGGACTGCTTCAAAAAGACTGAAATATAACTCGGAAACTAACTCTACTCCCGTGAGTTAAACTAAGACCATCGTGCACTGTTGCTGCCTGTGACCCAGTTCCTCTGCACAGCTTACCTGCAGCTTACAAAATGTTTCCTTTATGTTGTTCCAAGACATAAGTAGATCTCAATTTAACAAAATGGCAACAATATGCTGAGTTAAGCAAAACTGTCTTAACTTTCTTTTCACTCAGGGACCTATATAGTAAAAAAAAAATGTGTAAGAAATCTAATAGGTAATTTACATACTCAGCCTAGCCTTGTCATCAAGACACAACAAGAAATATGCTGTGAGGCCCTATCTATTATGAATATTGTGTCAATACTGCATTGATAACAGGTTCTAACAAGACTGAATACAAAGAAGATCTTTACTGTAAACTGAAGACTATATTTAGAAATGTATTCAGTGTTTCCAAAACAAAACCCAATGAAATCATTCTGATAATACGTCAAAGACTGTCAGTTAAGACATTTTTGGAAAATGTCATTCATAGCACTGCGAACACTAATGTTAAGACTGTTGTTTTTGATGGCACCTATTTAATCCCCAGGCATCACGGTATTACTGAACCATAATGCAATCAGTCTTGAAGAGAGGCCTTCTGAAAGAGATTCACCACTTAATATATTAAGTGTTGAAGCAATATATTCCAAAAGGCTTGACCAATCCTTCACTGCATCCCAGTTAAACTGAATATCTCACAAAACCAAATTAGTAAGATCTTCCAAAAAGGATTAATTTAACATCTCCCCAGCACTTTATACAGTAAATACATAGCACTAATTTGCTGAATCAGATCAATAATGAAACTACAGAGGTCTACAGGACCCACAGTTAGCTTTAAATTCATCTATTTTGAACTGCTTTTTTTGCATCCATGGTGAAGCCTTTCAAATAGATACTGTACTGATCCCTGCCTGTTTGCTTCATTTTATCCCTGCCTTCTTTCATTGTCATGACATGTGGAGCAGCAAGATTCAAAACTGATTGAACTTTTACCGATGAATGGAATGGAGTCTAGAGACTCATCCAAATTGCTGGAGCAGGAGGTGTGATGTTGTTCACCAAGGCGGCGTATTTGCATCTCTCGACGTGCATCATTGGGAAGCCAGCATTCCGCCACATCCGCTGTGGTTTCTGTTCCATCGTCCGTTACAGCCAGAATGTATGATGGGTGCCTTAGAGGGCTGGGGTTCTTTCCCGAGGGAGGCTTCTCTCTTAGAACAACCCCAGTCTCCGATGGGGTTTTTTCATTTACATTACTCTGGGAGTCTGGGGGAAGTGGTTTGAAGATGCCAGGCCTCTGTATCATTTGTTTTGGGGTGGAGCATAAAGAAGACCTGTGTCCTGCCAATGCTGTGTCTCTGCAAGCCTCAACTGGCTGCATGGATTCAGCCCGCATTCTACTTAGGCCTTGTTTGGTAGTGTGGGTTCCATGTTTACCCTTGACTGCAACTCTTTGGTCAACAAGAGAATGTCCAGTACTTGTGCTTTTTGCAAAATGTGAAGGTCCATCTGAGAGCATGGGTGAAGAGCGGGTCTGAAGAGATTCTGGTCCTTTATTATAGAGAGACGGGTTGGGAGGCCCCCTCATGCCACCACTGTATCCAACAGAAGGCCTGTAGAGCATGGCGTGTCTAGGGATAGACTGTCTGCTAGGCCTTGTACCTTGTTCTACCCTTGCATAACCTGCTCTCCTCTCATGAACCAGTTCTGCAGGGTCAACGTAGTCCGTAGAACGTGCCCGGGCTTTGTGCATAAGGCCATCTTGAGATACGCTTCGAGGAGGCCAGTTCCTGCTTTGGCTCATTCTCTCTGCACCACTCATACGGTCATGCGAAACACTGCGTGGGGCAATCTGAAAGTGGGCTGGAGGTCCTTGGTACGATCGTTCATGGGAGGTACTTCTCCGTCGTATCCCCTTAGATCCCCAGTCTCCCCGGGAAATGTGATGAGTAGCGCCGAAAGCCGTCTGACTAGTGGCTCGCAAATTGTCCAGCCTCTCCTGGATAGTCCGACTACCATGGGAATGGATTCCTTTGTTGTCAATGTAGTCCCTATATGTCTGGTAAGTGCGCCAATCAATGTTTTGATGAGTGGCCGGGTAGTGAGTTCCCTGACTTCCATATGAAATCATTCCTGGGCCACTGGGATAAACATCAGCCTTGCGAGGATGAGGATACTGAGACAGTGACGCAGGCCTGCCCCTGACAAAGACGGGGTCCAAGTAATCTATCCTATGTGCTGGTCCCATGCGCCCCATATGGGCTGTATCTGGGGGAACCACCACAGTCCTCACATTATCATTGTGCATGCACACTGCCATTATGCTTTTTGGATATGGTTTAGGAAGAGGAGATGGGGGCACGGTGATCTCTTTGCGGTACCCATGGTCAGGGGGTGCAGCTGGCCCTCGGTTGACCTGTTCCACTGAGTCTGTTGCCTGGGCCATGCCCATAGGCTTACAGTCTACTCTGGGGTAGCATACTGGGGGTGGATCAGGAATGTGACGGGCATTTCCACTGTAGCTGCTGTGGCCACGGAGGTAGGCATCCTGAGAGTAGGCCTAGAGACAGAGTAACAAAAACACGTTACAATCAATATAATAGTTGCATTTCCAAGTATGTGTAATATTCAACAGTTTGCTACTCGATGCTTAGAGATAAGTCAAGCATAATATTACAAATGCTACCGGATGCATGTGTGTGGGCAGTGCATGCTGCAGTATGAGTGAGCGGAGGCGTTAGCAGTTCATGGGTGTCAGTAGTCTTCATCCACTCCTTACTTAGACTACTCATGGTAATGTTCAGTGTTCTGTAAGTGATGATAGCTCACTATATAAGCAAATTTGAAAATGAAGGTGCTTCAAACAATTTTATTAATGGTACAATAGACTTTCTCCATTATTGCCATCTGTGTCCTCCACAATCAATTGCTGCTACTGAGATTTTGAATAAGAAAAAAAAATGTTTCTTCAGTGGAAAAATTATCATCTACCACAATTTGGAACATCATAAGACAAATGTGGAATGCTACACTTAATGATTAGCCTGTACAATGACATTTTTTTTTACAAAGACTATGTACAACTCAGATATGTTAAAGAAGACAACCGAAGAGCATTTATAATAGCAGAATAACACTTGACAAACTGGAAAAAAAACATGGTAATGTAAAAATATAGAGAAAAAATTATTGACTTACACATTAACAGGTAACCAGTACCCTCATTTTCCCACATCAGACTGACAGACTGTAACCTCAGACAGACAGAAGGTTGCCCATCCCTCACAGGAAAAAATAGCTATATTTAGCCTGTCTGATTATTGGCCAAGGTTTGGAAGCTATTCCACTGTAGATATTGATGAAATCATTTTCAACTAGATTAAATCTAGAGGTTGCCATGAATTTGTAAGCCTCGCAACACCAATACGCTTTACTTGCCACATGTGGCACAAAAAAAAAAAAAAAATTGACGTGTGAAGGTATGTGGACTTTGAGGATGCTATCTGGTGACAAGTTACATTATTACATAAAGCAGTGTGAGCTATTGCAATCACTGCCAGGCTCTGATCCTTCCTTTGTAGGTATGAGTGTGCAGGAAAGTTCAAAGGTCACACTGACATCTGACAGAGAAGATGGAAAAGGGGCGAGGCTTTACTGAGAGCTGGATGCCAGTTTGAGTGCCCAATCTAACAGGTACGGTATGCACAGACCATCAGCCATTTCTACAGTTTACATATCTGAATCAACAACACAGAGCTGACCGTTTCACTGTAAACCCCAACTGCTTAATAGCAAATATTGTAATCCTCAAGATCACATCCTGTAATAATGTGACAAGCATGACATTCGCAAAACGAGCCAGCAAGCACAACATGTCAACATTACGTGGTTACCCAGTTGGCTGTTTGCTTACCTGATTAGCAGTTTCCAGAGAAAAAGGCTGCCATTACAGCGTTTGAAAGCGAATAGACATCACAGGAAAGAGAGTGGTAGAGAAAAAGATGCCAGCAGAGCAAAATACACACATTGTGGGAAAAAAAAAACAAATAGCCATAGCCATGAATGGGCTTAACATGATTAAAATATACTTGAGCTGTAAAGGCAATATAGAGGGATGAATAAGCAGAGACGTAGCAGGGGTTGCCATGTTACGAATAGCTTGTGCCAGTCTGTCCTGTGTGAGGTAGCAGGAGCAGAAGCTCACCTCTTATGCTGCTGTTAAGTCTCCATGGTTCTATCCATCTTCAGCCAGAATCTTACGCTAACTGAACAAGGTGCCTCCAGCCTGTGTCTCTCCCTCCCTCCCTCTGCTATTGCTCACATGACAGAAGCAGCAGCTGCTGATTATACATTCAGCTCTGATGGTACAAGCTCCCCCTCCCACTCTTTCTTCTCTCTTTTCCCTTAGCATCAACCTGTTCAGAGCATAGGACAGTCAGCTGATTTTATCTGCTGGATTCAGCTCATCATTTTCGCTGTTTCCTTTTTTCCCCTGCTTCAAATGTCCTCTGCTTTCCTGGCATACAGTTAACTCCCTTTTTTTTTTCCTGCTCCCTGAACATACACTCTCTCTGTCTCTTTGCTAAGCAACGGCTGCCCGTCTCCTAGCAAGCGGTATATGCTGCCTCCTACATTGTAATGTCATCCTGTTAGCATCTTTGAGAATCCTGTTGTTCTAGTGGATACACTTTCTCAGTTTGCCTGCCCACATTAATAGATATTTATTTTAGATTTTTTGTGTCGCTAGTGGCCATTTACTGTGAAGTCGGCCGACAGTGTTATCAGAAGTCATGTGCAAGATACATTTGACTGTTTAAATGGATGGGGAGGGGAAAAAAATGACAAAAGCAGGATGGAGTAAGGTGCACTTGTTACGTGAAAAGATCAAATTAAATAAAAATAAGAGTTTTTGTGATTGTTTTATCAAAATGAATAAATACATTCAGCAAAATGCCTTAAATGTTTAATATAAATGTGTGCTTGAATATTTTGGGAAGGGTGTGTGTTAAAGGGCAGATTTCAGGATTTTACAAGGATATGGACATACTGAATTCTGAATGCCATATTGTGAAATGTTCAAATTATTTACCTATAAAGGTAATTATGAATATTAGCATAGGAAAAATTCAAGCAAAGCAACCAGTCAAGCTCTTTTTTGGAAAAAGATTCATGAGCATCCTGACAAGTACATAACCTGACTTGCTATAAATATGGAACAGAAGAGCGCACCATCACTTTGCCCTAAATGTGCAGATGCACAAGAGCTGCAAACACCTTCCTGCAGCATGCATAAAAAAGTTAATGAGGAGATCTAATGTACTCAAAGTACCGAGGGGCTTATCTCTGCACTTGAAATAGTATTATGAACATTACGTTATTATGAATGTACTTGCATTTGAAAGAAGCATGTTTTCATGGTTCTTCATTGAGCAAGGTTAGAATAAAGAAAGACAAAAGCGTTATTCTTCTAATTTCGGCTTTACCTAGCTTTTTGTAGGAGTCACTACAAACCTCCTCCTCCAGCTCTCCCTGTCCCCTGCATCCACTTCTCTCACGACTAACTGCATGTATTCTCTCACCACATCCATGAATCTCCTCTTTGGTCTCCCTCTTTGCCTCCTGCTTGGTAGCTCCATCTTGAACAACCTTCTACCAATATATCTGCTATCCCTTCTCTTCACATGTCCAAACTATCTCAATCTGGCCTCTAACTTTGTCTCCATAATGTGCGACCTGTGCTGTCCCTCTGATATGCTTGTTCCTATTCCTGTATATCCTCTTCATCCCCAAGGAGAATCTCAAAATCTTTAGTTACACCTTAGTGCCACCTCCAGCTCTGCTTCCTGTCTTTTGGGCAATGCCACTGTCTCCAAGCCAAACAATATTGCTGGCCTCACTATCCTCTTGTAAACTATTGTTTTTTTACGTTTGCTACTACTGTCACAGACAAAGACAAAGGCATTATAGTAAGCTTAATCATTAGGGATTGGAATTTTAAAGTCACACTATGAAAATTCATATTCATGGATGAGTATTTCCTTTAATTTTACATTTCAATTAATACAGCATTATTATTTAACTGTATTTTAAAAAACAACTTATGCCTCTATCACACTAACAATTTGTTGAATAGTGTAGAATTATTGTTACTCCTTTTCATATCCTTATATTTTCTATATTTGAGGAGCTCAGTCATTGGTTTAGCCACAAACTTCAACACAAATTAAAACATACTAGATATTTAGCTTCCTTCTAAAATTTGATTTTTTTTTGGTTTTGTTTTGTTTTTTTAATACTGGTGAACCTCCAGTCTTGAATTTAATAAATGAATTTGGTACTTAATGTGCACATCTTTTACATTGTCATGGAAGTTGTTGCCCTCAAATTTCACAACCAGCAAATTCTATTTGCTAACATTTTCCTTGAAAGATCTCATAGATAACACATTCGGAATGGAAAGAGCTGATCACTACTTAGTCACGTGACAATTATAAAAACAAGTAAGAAGGAAGTAATTTTTTTCCCATTTTAGGTTTCACTTTATCCAATTTTAAGTGTACAGTATGCCAGAAAAACATATGCAAAACAAATTTATTTCGCACAAGCACATTGAAGACTAAAATATGTGGCCTTTGCAGCACAAAAACCTGACCTTTCTGTCTGTTGCAAGTCAAAACATAATCTACAAAGATAGATGCGTCACTAAACATGTCAGTGTATGTATTTTAGATTACACTTGCTCTACCCAATTCAACCCAATTCAGCAGTTTAATCAGCAGTAGGTAGAGGACAGAAATGCTGCTTTGGCCTGATTAGGAGGCCTAGATAAAGAACTCTGATGGGATAGGAGGGTTGCCTACATCTCATGACCACTGTTAAACTAGAGCTGATCTGAGAAATCAGATACAATTTAAATTCTTGTGGGATTAGAGAAATTGGAAGACAATTCCGTTTACTTACCAGTTGCAGTATATCCTCATCTTTTGGCATCACACATAGTTCAAGGAAATCCCCACTGTTGGGAGAAACAACAATTTTAACACAGGGGAAGTACACTGAATGACCAGAATGATAAGTTTATATTAAACCTACCTGTCTTGGATGAGGGATATAACCTCACAATAGGCTTTTCCAATGATGCTTGCTCCATTTACCTTCACTAGTCGATCACCTAATGATGTTATGAGAGAGGAGTAGAAAAACACTGTAAGCTTCGTGTTTGCAGAAAATATAAGTCACCTAATGCACAATTATTGTGCTTAAGATTTTCTGTATCCACTTCATGGAAAAAAAAAGAGACAAAAACTAAACAAAAAAAAAAAAATCACTTGGACATCTACCTTATAAAGGATAATAACAACAAGACATTCCTGAAACTAAATGGCCTGAAAACTGCACCCCTTGCAGTTTTTTCCTTTTGCTTGCAAAACACGTTTGCACTATCTTAGAGGAGGTTTTCTGCTCCGTATGACATCATTTACAGCATTATGCCTGGAATGGAGCAATCGTGACTTCTAAATAATTACAGCACTGAGTCAATCTAAAATTTGGTTAAAGCGGACCAACTGTTCAATAAATGATTATCACCTGTGCAAAGCCCCGCTCCATGCGCAGGGCCACCTTCTTTCACTTGCTTCACAAAGATGGTGTCCATTGGTTCTAGCCTATTCCGCTGTCTCCCTGAAGAAAAGTGAGACATCAGCATATACTATACAATGCAATCACATAAAATCATATCAAGTTTAAAGTTTATCACCTTGATTTACCTTTACAAAATATCAAGCAAATAAGACTTTTAATTACAAATGGAACAATTAATTTAAAATCCCATTTTAAATAACTCCAGATTCATATAGAAGAAGCACACTACTAAGGTAACAGTACTTTCAACCTCTCACTTGCACAGTAATGTGAAAAACTAAAATAAACCCTATGAATGAGTACCAGACCAAACAGTTAATTGTTTCATGACATTCAATTGAGGGCAGAGAATAGCTATGTTTGAAAAAAAGTTTGAAACTGTCAGATTTGGAGGCATGTGTATCAATATAATGACAGCAGATCAGACTTACTTGGCCAGTGACACACTGGACTAGTTTTAAACAGATATGACCATTATCTGGTCCAGAGAAAAGAAAAATCTCAATGGGGGATGATCTGCTTTTAGGAAGGTGGATAAAGGAAGCTTAAGACAGAAAACCTGTTTGCTCATGCTGCTCCTGTCTCCTAGCAGCTGCATGGGCACAGAAAAAAGAAGGAAAGAAAAGAAAGAGGGAGGGGTAGAGAAAGACAGACTGAGGGATGTTAGAGTGACAGTGTGCTCAGCCGCA
>KV751351.1:4521487-4584440 GCA_001698575.1 Mola mola
CCTGGGCATAGTCAAAGTGGCTAAAATCCTTCCCCAGTAGTTAATATTCTATCGGCACGCTATGGCTTGAAAGGCCAGCTTGAAAACAAGCATGATAGTTTTAAAAATGTACCAAATGTTTCATAGATAATTGACATGATGACTGTAGTTGTTTAAACATTTTATTTTCAAATGTTTTGTGTGGCTGAAATAAGAAAAATGGGACACAAGCTAACAGGGGGTTTAATACTAAGTTTGTCTATGGACCTTTTAAAACACAAACACATACACACAGTGCCCTCCAATTTTCACCTCATCCACCTATAAGATCTGCAAATGTACATTGACATCCTATAGGCTCACATTATGTAATACAACGGGAGACACTGCAGAAGCAAAATGTGCTCCCTCTAGTGGTGTCCTCTAGCATATCAGCTTTATTTCCACAATGGAGTCCAGCATTTATAAACCCTTGAATGAGACATCATAAACATCTAAATGTAAAGAAACACCAAGTTCTTGTGCCTTTGCTACCCTGAGATGCTAAATGGAGACATTGTGAATTAATATAGTATTTTTAAACCTACACTTGATAAATGGTAGAATAAAATGTGTACAATTGTCTCACAGTACTCTAAATCAGTGACTAGTGTTACATTTTATCTGTTCTACAACACTATATTGGACCATAAAAAAAAATATGTTCTTTAGACTTAATAGTTAACTAGTGCTGTTAGCACAGAACTATTTTTAAACAAACACACCCACAGACCTGCAAGCTGTGAAAAGATGACAAAATACAAAATTAAAATTAAGAAACAATTGTACAAGAAGTCTTCTTTTTTGAAACCAGTGAAAAGGCTTTCCAAATAAATCAAAACATTGCTAGGTTCCGTTTGGAGTTCTTAAATCCCTTAATACAGGGGAATAAGCTTTGGTTAATAGCACAATAATAGCATGTAAGTGCCTTACAGTTGGCTCATTTACTGTTAAGTTAATGGATAACTAAAAACTCGGGTAACTCATTAAAATATTGAATAAAACAGACAGTAATTAAAGCGTTCGAAAAATAAGCCAGGTTCAAAATAAACACCCATAACACTACTTGCGTAATAAGCTGTTACAGAAAAAGGCAGACTACATGACTAAATAAGTTATGACTAAGGGCTTCCACCATGTGAAAGAGTAAAAAGTCAACGAGTTTACTTTTTACTCTGGGTGCACTTATGCACCCAAACTTGACCCCAGAGTTGAGACAGAAGACCTTTTTCTTGGAAACCAGGCAATTTTCATACAAAAGGAGAATTGATGCACTGTGGAGGGATAAAAGCATAGAACTTGTAACTCTGATGCATTGAGTTATCATCTGATGTTCTGACCCAAATTGCCTTCTTCTGAATAAACCCATTTATCTAAATGATCAGTTGTGTCAGAGGGCAACTGACACATTGACACAATTAATCTATCTAGAATGCAGTTTTCTTAGCAAAAGCTATACTGCCATGTTTAAACAATCTGCTTTGCATGGCTCAAGAGCATTTTCAGGGCATGTTCAGCTCCACGTTTGTTTATTAAACAAGACAAAGGGGTTATATTTAGTCTCTGAATAAATGTTAGGTCAATCACTGTCATCTGCCACTCCCTTTAAAAGGCCTACAGCTGACATGAAACACTGTAATTCAAAGTTGTTTGCTTGAATTTTTTTTAACTACAGCAGTTTAATATTGAACATAAAAGTTACTTCCTAAACCAACCTTAAGCCAATTTTGTTGGCACTTGTGGTAAAATAATGTTGGCGCGCAAAGAACTTTTGTGATACGAGTAAAACTTAGACAGTAGGATGACATTCCTGGCAGCTGCTCCAAATGCGGTGACAATATAGTTATTACCAATAAGATTGAATGAGTTATATCATAGACTTCCAATGCACTGAAGAAAAGTCCAAGTTGTCCTGTAAACTAAATATATGCTATTGATAGTGTAGTTTCATTCTGAAGAGGCAACAGCAAAATCAATCTATGAATCCAATAATCAATGATCCAATTAGACTTTTAAGTTATACGTTTGTATGTGCCCCCTTTCTGTTGATGCCTGTTAATGCTAACCAGCATTTCTTTTTATTTGGAGTGGCACTATGACCAGGCTAGACCAGCATGGCTGTAATCAAAACCAGGTCGTCTTCCGGTTTTCCTTCTTCAAGTTTGGCTTGCTGCCTACGATCCTTTGTATCCAACAACATACAACTGCCAGGATACTTTTATATTCTCTGGCTTACTCAGACCTAAGAAGCAAGACTATGGAGTCCAGTGTTTTTGTTATTCTACAATCACTCTAATGTTTCTTTCTTTTTGAAATGTGAAATATCAATCATGAATGGTAGCTGGCTCCCCTGTGAATTAAAGTTTGTATCAGAACTCTTAATTTGGACTTTGGTCAAGCTTTGTGCGCAGGCGCTCTTCCCAGAATATTTGCTTTAGTTATAAAACTCACAGTAGTTGTCAAATAAATTTGGGTGCAAATAAATCTTCAATCGTGCAACTAACACATAACAATAACATTCCATTCAACACATGGTTATCAACAAGTGGTGTAAAGTGTTAATTCAATTACAATTTAGAACAGTCCTTATCAAGATAAAAATCTATGTCATAATTTTTAGCAGTGATATTGCCTTTATGTGTCATACTGCACAAGTACTCAATGTGTAGAAGTATCAAATACAGTCTACTCACAACTTTAATCCAATGAGAGCAACAACCATACTGGATGACATGTAGATACTATGTGACTGATGGCTGCTCTCTAATCACTGGAGTCTATCTCAGCATCTTGGGGCAAAGGCGGGGTACACCCTGGATGAGTCGCCAGTTCATCGCAGGGCTGACATATAGAGACAAACAACCATCCACACTCACATTCACACCTACGGGCAATTTAGAGTGACCAATTAACCTACCCCCAGATTTGCATGTTTTTGGAATGTGGGAGGAAGCCGGAGTACCTGGAGAGAACCCACGCAGACACAGGGAGAACATGCAAACTCCACACATAATTAATAATTTGAAATAGAACAGAAAATACATTCACGTTTGTGATATGATGCTATTATCCTGTATATAGAACATAATCATAATTCATTCTAAGAATTTTATTCTGAGTGATGCATTCAAAAGTACCAACTTTATTGAATGGTGGTTTTCACTATGTACATTTCAACCAACACTGTAGTCAAACCACATGCCTTTATTTTCTGTAAAACCAACATCACACTAAAACTATGCTTTTCACACAACAAAACTGCTCTGCAAATTTTAAAAACCCTTAAAAATAGCAATTTAGGAAAAGCCCTGGAATTGCAGGCAGAAAGATTTATTAGTTATTTAAGGTGTTTTGTTGTTTTAAAACATCTAAACAGGTTAAATTTAGCCCCATGTAAAAAAAAAATATGCTGGCCTAATTAAAACACTTTCATTCACGTTGTTACACGCACAATGAAGACTGTTTGTTTTCACCATGAAGGCAAACAGACAGTTAGTGGACGGTAACAATAGACACCCATGCGGTCTAGCACACACACCTGTTGGTATTTTCTTAAACAGGTTTGACTAAAAAAAAAAGTGGAGTTTAGTCACTAAACATTCATCACTTGGGAAATATTGCTGAATTAATCAGTACCTTGTGCTTGCTGACTTGCTTCTTCAGCTTTTATTTTTTCCTTTTCTCTGCGCCCGTTGAATAAACTTTTTCAGAAATCTTCAGCAACCTGCAAATCGTTCACTCACCTACATGGAGGGGGCCCCAACCTCCGGGCACGTATTTAACATGGGTGTAGAGTACCAGTTTAGAGTGGGTTGCAAGATTAGAGTCGGAGCTGAGGTCCATTTTCATATGTTGAAAATTTTATCAATAATATTTACTATGTATGGCCATAAACACTTAATAGCTGCTGATGCCTTTATCAGAATGTGATTGTCACACATTTTGTCCAATAGAGGGCGTTCTAAATAAAGAAATAGTAATAATAATAATAATAGTCACAAATAACATTATTAATTTCAAGAAAGCTATCTACACCATTGCACACAGATTATCTCTAACCAAACTGTCTCCGCAGGGCTTGAAACTGGTAAAGTTCTACTACTGTAAAATTTCCATTTTGATTGTAGAACATATGACTTGCACACAAAGATTCAGGTAGGCAGTATTCACCGTAGTTACCGTGCAGTGGTGTTTTCTCCTTGCGTGTGTATTAGCAGCCGCAGCTTCTCCTCCTCATTTTCCACATATAACTATCCTGAATACTGCCTACATACTGGAGGATTCTGCCTGAAGGCAAAGCCTTTTTAAAAGACAGCTGCAGCCTGAGGCAGCAATGACCACAAGGTGCTGCAGTGAACGAAACTTTTAACCAGGCGGCAGCAGCCAGAAGTTTAGAGCGGGAGAGCAAAATCAGTGCGCGTCCCTCATTGAAATGACAACAGGCAGCCTAAAAGCTTTTCATTTCCGGTGACATTCAGGAATGGTAGCAAACACATTTACAAATCTAAAAACTCACATTCTAATAGTGAATTCAGCATTCAAATATTAATGAGTTGTTAATAATTTGAATATATTCGAACCCCCAAATTCTTCCAAAAGCCCTCTTCAATTATGCATTAGATTCAATTATGCATTGCTGCTTTGCTAAAAGCATACTATCTGTTTTGTTAGAACAATTATATATGTTAAATGTAAACTTGATCATTACAGTGGCAAACATTAAAAATGGCAGAGGCACAGAACTTAAGCATGCACTGCAAGTAAATAATGGGCATAATAATTGCATCCTTAGCTTCGTCAAGCTAGAAAAAAAATTACACTTTGAGGTTGTAATATCAAGAGTAAAATGACAACTTAACCATTTCGTTTAGACATATTCACACAAAGTTATATCCACTGTTCTAGTCTCCTGATAAGTATATTATCTTGAAAATTAAATGTTTGCAATAACCTTGTAGACATAGAAGAATTCACAGTGAGGGGAGAGGAAAATAAAAGGAACATTTATCACACAAGCAGTTTCCTTGTTAATTGTCACCAAGAACTTAACACATGGCAAAAAGGAGGTGCACCAGTGTAACGTTGGCTACTTTTGACATTAGCTATCACACAGCAAGTTACTGCATTATAATAATTTTACCGTGTAATATCAGACAACCATTGACAGACAACCTTAACCATTTTATAAATATCTCAAGCCAGGTGCAATGTTTTAAGTGTAGATTGTCTTTTAAATACTCAAAACGATCATTGGCCTTTAAAAATCCATGATAGGTTGACCTTTCATTGTGATACTTGCACTGTTAGCATCACTCATCCCCATCTCACAACTATATATGACAAGCACTAACTAGGGTTTCAAACTGATGGGGGGGGGGTTCCATGTGTTATGATAAGGAAGTCTTGCAAATAACATCAATTTTTCATTAATAAGTTCAAGGTGGATTAAAGCCTTGCTTTCCTTTACTATCCTTTTCTATTAAATTTAATGTAAAACATATTCTCAAAGGCACATGGCACATTCCAGTGAAAGACACCACTTCATGGTCAATAAATAGCAGGAAAATAAAGAGTTGAGCATACAAAAAAAGTTCCTGAGATATAACCTCAAAGTGATCACACTAATGTAATCAAAGAGGACTTATTTTATGTAAATTTAAAAGGAATTATGTTGTTGGAGATGTCCAATAAATACAGTATAGTACATTATCCTTTCTCACAAAATTTGGATTTTAACATTTCCTTTGTCGCATCCAGAAAGGATAGGGAATTCAGATAATAAGTCCAATTCACAAAGCACCGCTAAATAAACTCCAACAAATAGAACTATGACATTCTGAGATAAGATGTGACCATAGTTAAAATGAACCATTAACAATGAAGTTAGTTAAAATGAACCTCCACAGTTAATACCGGTCAATAAATCGTTTGTCCTCTCGGTAGTTTAGTCATGGCTCAGCAAAAGCATAGTCATGATAGGTTTGTTCAATAAGTCATCAATGTCAAGCATTTGATTTCTTAATATTTAAAAATAAACAAAATACAACAAACATTTGAGTATTTTAACAGCCACAAATGTCTGAAGCACCATTGCTGGTTATCACATTTGCATGTGTGTTTTTTTTTTTTTTTTTTTTTTTTTTTTTTTTTAAACAGACAAAAGAAGTAACAATCAAAACATTTTTTAAGACAATAGTGACTGGACCATAAAGGTTTGGCTAATGTTTAAAGTTAGTTTTGCACAGGTTTAGAGTATGCAACTCTCTATTTGAAAAAAAAAACAACATTTTTGCCCGGGGTTTGATATGGGGTTTGTCCTTTATGAAGAGATGAAAAACAGAACAACAAGGGGAAAGAGGGTCAAACACACACACAACATAGTAAAATTGAGGCCGTCTCTTTCTGACAGCCTTTTCATGGTGGGGGAGAAAAGCAGCAAGAGCAACAAAGTGAAACAATATAAAGAGGTGGGTTGGTGCAGGACAGAAACAGGTGGTGCTGACCAAACCTTTCATCAGTCCACAAAGGCCAGAGACACATAGGAGATATATTGTTTTCATCACATAAGGAAGCTAAAAGAGCCAAAGAGTGGATGGATTAAAGAGTCATTCGAAGTCAGGGGCACTGCTCTGACTCAGCAGTGCTGCTGGGCATGCATGATTAGGAACAGTCAAGTTTTCAGCTTACCTCTGCGACCATTATCGTCCTCCTGTAAAAAAAAAACAGAAATGCTCAAGTGAATTTGTTGCTCATGGTAATGGAATTTTGGGATCAGGTTTTTAGGTGACTCAGTGTAATCATATGTGACAAACAAGTAATACTCTCGTACATGAAACTCCTGCAAGGTTCTGACATATTTGATTACAAAATCGATCCAGATATTTACCGGGAAACAGTGCATGGTAGACTCAGGTGGGTACACAATGAAGTGCCGCAAGGTGAACCCAAACCCCTGGGATGTTCGTTGCAAAAGCACTGTTTTGGGTCTTGGCCATGAAAACTCCTCTTCTGGCGGGTACTGCACTGCAGGAGAGCCAGCCAAGCTTCTCCATTCCGGCGACTCATTCTAATAAAAGAAGAAAGGTGGTGAGAGGAATTGAACTTAAGTAGCCATACTTTCACTTTTACACTGAAAAGCAGGACTGCTAAAAAAATGTCAGACTGGTAAAAATCCCAATGATGAAATCCAAAACAGTATCGAAATTAAAACCATATTTCAACAAATCATCTTCCCAGTACACTCATGCTAAAGGTCAGACATTACAGTTGTGACTAGAGAATGGGCTTTTGAAACCATTACTATTTGCACAGTTGTACACTGAACTTTGCTTTTGCAGCCTAAACATTAGTGGCTATACTACATGAACATAACCAATGGTCTCTATTCAGTGGTCAATCTTAATGCCCTGTTTTCCATCTTTCCTTAGTCCCGAGTTGTAACTAAAACTTGACAGAGAAACTAGGCATTTATTGGTGAATAGGGCTGTGGCGATTCATCAGCGTATCAATTATGAAAATACATTGACTTTCTTAACATGTGCCGGTGCATCACAATGAATCATGGCTGCACCTGGTCAAAGAGTGGATTTCCCCAAAGAGCAAGCTGCTGCTAAAAATCCACGCCCATCGTCATCGAAAGTGTAGGAGTACTTTAGACAAAGATCCAACAATGTAGTACTGTGTAAGCTCTGTAGACTGTAAAGGGTGTATCATAGTGAAGCAACTGCTACACACAAACACCTGAAGCACAATATCCCAGATGGAACAACAAGAAGACAGCACCATGTCTCCTGTTCTGTTTTTCTTATGATTAACAACACATAGAAGCTCGTATTATGAAGAAAGTAAACTGACTGTGTGGCTAATTCATGGACTTTTTCCATGGTAGTCATATTGGCATGAAATTGTAGATAAATATGTGTTATTAATAAAAAGTATTAAAGTTCTATGTCAGAGCCTATTCACTGATTGAACAATCACAAGGACAGCGTACTGACTCCAACTGACCTGAATGGTACAGAACTTTAATCATTATCACTGGGAACATCTGTGATGCTGTGAAAAGGTAATTTCCCTTAGTTTAAACTGCCGAAAGCAACACCATGTTAGAAGTCATTTCTGCACCACTGCTATTACAGTAACAAAATGTTACATTATGCATTATCAAACACTGTTATTCAGCTGTTAAATACATTCTGATTAACTTTAAAAGGCCTTGTTTGCTTTATTACTCATTGTAAATTGTTTCAGATATTTTCTCTGATGAAAAATATGTCTTTCAACGACAACGTAAACTGCATATTACTGCACGGATGATATAAACACTTTATTTCACTCTTACATTTTATGAGTATAAAGTTACAGAACACAGCAAAAGGACAATACACAAATAAGATATGTTTACACGGACACAAATATTTGGAATAAAGAGCTTATTAGAATGAAAATGCTTCATGTAAACACGTCAATTGGAAGACTCTGATCTGATTTGGCTCATTCGGAAAGAAATTATATTCCAATCAAGGGTTGGTGGTTTATGCTGATCCTTATTCCGAACCGCGTCCATGTACACACTTATTCTGATCGCGACTTCTTGTTTGGGGTAAATCAGCCCTCACTGCGCACGTGTGCCCAATGCCAACGTGACATGACTGCATCACAAAAACTTGGGAGAACAGTAGAAACAAAGGTGGGGCTTTCAGAACCTGGTGCCGTTCCATTCTTTAAGAATGCAGAGTTCAAATTGCAGGGAAAAGCGCAAAAGTGCAACTTCTTCTTTGCGGTTATTTTAGGGAAGTTAGACAAATCTGCACGTCATGATTGGATTGTTTGATTTAGCGGTCAAATAAACAGTGGATTCGGAATTTCCAATCCCTCAAATTTTTAATCTGATTAAGAAATTTTGCTCATGTAAACATTGCTACAGAGCAATCATACGGCCCACCTTAGCAAAAAAGACGGACATAAGAAATAGATGCACTGCGGACGAGCAGATCATCTAAATATTATTTATTTTCTGACATCAAAGAGGTAGTTTACCTGGTCACTATAAAACCCTGGCAGGACAAATTACACTGGCTTGGGCTATCATCACAGGCTAGGTAATTAATGAGAAACACTGCATGACATCTTATTTTCACAGGTGGAGAGTAAAACATATCATGTTTAGGGCTCTAGACACCCATCCCTGTGTTAACTGGCTCAGCACCTTTGTGGTATCATGTGTGCAGCCACAGCCCCCATGAACCCAGATTTTCTCATATCATATTCCCTGTTCCAGTCAGCTTTTCATGAACACTCTGTTTAAACAGTCTTGCATTTTCACACTGAAAAAGTATTTTTCATCAACTTGTCTCAAATAGACCCTCCCCCTCCACTGTGAAGCACAGACAGTCCCCCACAATGTGAAGAATTTGATGAGCTTGCATTCAAGCTATCTCTGCCTGGGCAGATATGTTGAGTAAAATGTCAGAAAATCAGATTGAATTTACCTGCAGGTCAACAAAAAAAATGTGTGAACTTTTTACATAAACAAAGAACTAGCAAGACATTTGTCTTCTTGTAAGTAATTCAAACGAAACAAGAACTGAAAATCTAACCTTTTTAATTTGATCAAAAGAAAAAGAATTCTTAACAGCTCTCCCACTGGATCTAATTGTTGCAGGGAGTAGACCATGGGCCAAACCACATTTCAAGTAACAAGCATAAGCATGTGTTTGATCAATTCAGTTTAAAACCACTGACATCCTGTGCAATTGCTCAGTCTCACACTCATTGGTTTATTACTAATATTGGGTGCCCCCAAGTTAAACAAATAACTTTCTGCAACCAACAACCCTCATAAACACAAACTAATGAAAAAGGCTGTAAAATAACAGGCTTATATCACAGTGTACTTTACTTGAAAACCAGAGCTGTTAGACAAATAGCATGAGGAGTTAGATTATAAAGATTAAGGACCCACTAGTGTTGGTGGTTGGGAATTAGAGGAGCAGGTGCAGCTGATTCTGATGAAGTTTAATGAAACCAGCAAAACAGGTTTTAATGTGTATAACCAAGCTTTGCTGTTGTATAATACTGGCACTTCCATGTTGTAGTCTGTAAAATCTCTGGATGGTTTGACACAGCTTGAAAACATTAAAATCCATACCCAGGGAAATGCTTTTGGTCATATGACAAAAGATCAACTGAATGCTTGACATGCCTGCATAACTCACACGTCTCCAGGTCTAGCCAATCCCAGTCTCCCCGAACTGAGTTTGCAGCCAAAGCACAATGCAACTTCCAACCCTCTGATCATTAGATTTGGATGACAGAAGGTTTTGTGGGGCTCCTGATAGATACATGCCAAGCAGTGTTATCACTGCATAGTAAATACTGCTGTGACATTCCAGGTCGATAAATTCCAGACCAACATTTCGCTAATGGGTCTCTTTCCATCTTATATAATAAAAATCTTCTAAAAGGATTGTTCTAAAAAATTTTGTGAAAGATTGAAAGCTTATACAGTGAAATATATTGATGATAAGAGGTGAAAATGAGAATATTTGTCCAAAAGGGGGCTACAAAGAAAAGCACATTAGAAGAACACACACACATCAGAAGATGTACCTATCCTCTCCTGCCAACAAATGAATACCATTTATGACACCAGAATTCTAGAGTGATATTATGATATTACTGATATGCACTGGGTGAGACAGCTGAGATAAATTTTTAAGAAGGCATTTATTTCTTCCCCTGGATAGCTCCTGGATTCAAACTGTCACCAGCACTGTATCTCAAAGGAACTTTAATTTGATCCAATATATCTTATTCTATTGACATAATTACTCCCATACATTTTTTTCCTGAAGGAAAGATTCCATGTTGATCTACTTTGAGAGGAGGGTCAACACCTTCCACAATGATTAAACACATAAGGGCAGGACAACAGTACAACATCCATCTATGGCTAGTTTTTGCTCCTCTACACGTGTGGCTACCATACTGCACTGAGAGATACAGACAAGCTTTTCAGAAATATTTTTGTGAATTCACATTTAGCTTTGGCGATAAAACCAGACCCATTTTGACTGAAGCTCTTTTTTCACTATTATTATTATTATTGTGTTTGACAAATAGTACACTGTATCATCATACTAAGTGACACAGTAAATATAGAGAGCGTCTAGCCATTTTCTGAAAGATTGTAAGGCGACTTCATCAGCTGTTTACACACAACAACTGTTCATATCTAGACGCTATGTGCATACTCAAAAAGAAACTCGAACCTCCACTTTTCAATAAATATTATGAGTGTGCGAGGACTGTGTGTTTAAAGAAAACCTGATGACATCACCATTATAATTGCCAAATGACATCAGCCCTAAAAACATCTGAGACTACACAGGCGCAAAATGTGAAGAAACCTACTTCTCTGTGGGATGCTACATTCTACACCACATCCCATCCAAACGAAGCACATACCTGTGAAAACCTAACGTAATGATACAGAGGGGCCCACTGGTCGGCCATGTAGTGCGGGACAAGGTATGAGGCAACATTACTCAGCCTATGTAGACAAGTTGCAGTGTTTCTTATGGACCAAGATATTTTCTGAGTTTTTTTTAATTGGTATTGTTAACAATATCAATAACTAAAACCCATAATATCGATAATCAAAGAAGACATTCAGTGTTGTATTTATTATGATGGATTTATTCAAGACACTCCGCTTTAAGGCTGGATTAGATATCTGAAAGGGATAAAACTCCACCGGAGCACGGTGACACAACTGTATCCAACTGGGTCTTGACCTTGGAGCTTTCCAGAGACATTTATTATGCTGGTAAAAACATATTTAATATCTGTCATTTACGAAAAGTTTAGTCCTGAGCCCTAAACGCCAGCAAAATCAGTGCGAGTAAAGCGAGAAGGCAAGGCTAAACCCAGATTACTACGTTCTCTTTTGTTCTAGAAGCCGACCAATAATATCGGAAAAACCGATATATTGGCCTATCACAGATATATGCTTAAATATGCTATCATTTAAGTCAGTAACATTTCATTGTTAATCTGTAACATAATGTTCCTCCGTTGCACATCTTTGTTACAATATCAATACAATATCTGACAATCTCATTTAAGGGAGAAAAAAATTTGTGTATATCGACCAATATCAGATATCTGAACTTTTTTTTCTCCCCAATATTGGTATTGCATCTGAAAATGTTCATATCAATAGGGCTCTACTTTTTTCTCTTGCAAAAACACCAAAGTAAAATAATTTTCTGCAATTGCTGCTGTTGACCGAGTGAATATGGAATACCTTTCTTTCAAATTCTGCTTTCCAATCTAACAGAGTAGCCAGGCGTTCTAAGTTGAAAGGAGAACTTTTTGGCCTTATACTGAACAGAGAAATTAAGAGAGTAATAGGCAAAAACTTACAGTTGTGGTCTAGCAAGTAACAAATAATTATCCTTAATGTGAGTACACTTACGTAAAAAAGCACTGCAATACACATGCAAAGAAATAATTTAAGGTGACATGCTGTGTTTGCTGCAAAGAAACTGTGAAATGAAGAAAAAACTAAATCACACAGCCCATCTCATGTGTTTTCCCTTGAGACATCACAGACACAACCATAAGGCCAAAGGAAGTAACTGACTTCTATCCAATTGTAAGCCAATTTTCCTTTCCGATTGCCATCAGTTAACCATGCAATGCCTGTGCAGGGGGTTCTGTAAACGGCAGCCAGCCTAAATGAGATAAACACTGAGCTTTAATGAGGCTTAGACTGCAGGGAGAGCAGGGTCTGTTTGTCAATAGCCCTGCACACTGCTAAATATGGATAATGCTTCATCATCCAAAACAGTAATTATTTTCTATTCAGGCTCCCTTCTGTGATTCTAGTAACAAGCTGATTAATGACATAACCTACATGTCTGCTCATCATGAAGGAAACAGAAATTAATCATATTTTATAGTTTGATGTAATTAAGATGCTAAGCTAATATAGAAAATCCTGCCACAGACATATCACACAACAGCAGGCATAAATCTCTGTACTGAAAACTCAATAGCTGACCCACAGAATCAAGTAGAGGAAGGAGAAATTAAGCCAAATCTATCAGATATGTTGATTAAACTGGAGCATTTGAATACCATGTAATTACATTTTGATAAACCAGACACAAAATCCAATACAGATGAAATAGCATCCAACCACCAGCAAAAGCCAAAGACAAGAATATTTTTTAAAATTAATTATTTCTGTCAAGTTTAGGCTGTGGTAATACTCTCCATGGGCATGTGAAGGAAAACAGTTTGTCTGAATGCAAACAGTCACATTTATCATCATCACCATCACCAACTACCACAAATTGTGTTGTTTTTGTGTTTGTAAAGTGTTTTAAAAAAGATGAACTCAAGAAATGTCCTAAGTTACCGAATTTACTATGTCTTCACTTCCAAAAATTCCAAGGATCATACACTCCAAGAGGTTTCCGGCTCAAAATTAGCACATCACTTGGTTTCTGTGGTAGCCTTACTAGAAGGATTGGTAAAAGGATTTTGACTGACTGCACTGTGCTAAGGTTTGTTCTTCAAAGCCTACTATCATTAAAGAAAACAGATACAAAACATGTTTATGTGGTGTACAAAGTGTTAACACAACTAGGAAATTCTTTAAAATACAAAATCTACTTAAGTTTGCATCTTTACTGGGTAGCTCCAGTCTATCCTTTCTAAGAATGGCACTCTATCAAGACAAGATAGCCTAATATTATTCCCGAGGCCTCCTCTCTGAAATTTGGGAGATGTGAGTGGCAACTTCACTATGTACCACAAGCAGTGTGTGTTGTTTTGCTGTAACAACAAAATAAACACAAAACATTACAGTCTTACATCCATTTGCCTTAAGCAGAAAAATACAACTTTATCCTTTCAAATTCAAGTTTGTTTTTTACAAGCACTAACTTTATTGTATCATAAACTCATCATTAAATCATCCACTGGTACAATAATCACTATCTCTGTTCTGGTTTGGTTAAAGCAAACCCTTAACTCACAAAGTCAGTAATGAAAATATTCTATTTCCAAGTACCATTTTCCCCACAGCTGATGCCTGGACTCGTTTTTACTACTCTCTTACTTGTCTTTCCTGCCCCCGCCAGTCAGTCCTTGTCACACATGCTATAAATCATGTAGGTACTGTGTTCCCTGTTGTCAAATCACCTCCTTCTGAGAGAAGAGTGGTATAAAAACCAGCAGTCCCCCAGTAGCCTGCATAGCTGCACATCCAACTGTTAACAAGCTAATGGCAGCTACAGTCGTGGACTTAAAAAGAGAATACAGATGGCAAAAGTTTGTGGTTACTCTGATGATAACCTACCACCTTTTCTTTGGAGTATGAAATTGCAAAATAATCAAAACTACAATGTGGCTTCTTGCAATGTCCAAATGACATGAAGTTGCAATTATTTAATCAAGGTAAAATAAAAGGAAAATGGGACTAAACAGCATAAAAAGAAAGTAGTTTTGCAGAGATTCCCAGGACTAAAATATTGTCCTCCGGATGCAAGAAAATATGTTTATGCTGTCATATCACCGTGGGGGGGTTGTAATGTAGAAACAATAATTTACACTATTGGTAAATTATTACTCAATATCTCTGTCAAAATAATCGCTATTTGCTTTTTTCACCATATACTGTATATCTATCATTTCCAATGATGCTGAAAAAGTAATGAATATTACAAAAAAAAATAAACAAACCAAGAAAGACTGAGATGTTAGTTACTACTGATGTAATATCTTGTTGAGTACATGCGCAGAAAATCTTGGCACTCCTGTACTCTGTTTGATTACTTAAAATCAAATTCAGTACATCTGCTCTAAGAGTCAACAACATAGGAGCTTCCCTTGTTAATAGACTATTCCCAGAAAATCAGGGATGCTAAGTGGATGAGTGAAGAGTTCTATATTACATTAAAGGCAATGGAGGGAATCACAAAAAAAGCTATGGATTCTATAAATAGATGTCCTTTCATTTCACAGAGTATGGCGATGTTTCCTAGTTTCCCATGAAGGTTTTCAATCAGAGGACAAGCAATAAGAGCAGATGGTGTCTGGCATTACCAGGGTCACAGCCTAAAAATCTGAAAGACAGGTCTTGAATATAGAGCTTTAGCTCAAATTGTCTCCTCCCACTTCCTCTAGTGATCAGTTTGATCAAGAATTTAAGTCTAATTAAATGCTGTTGTGCAACTGAAACCAGACTTTTAGGCTCATCATCTACAACCATCAACCATAGGAATGAATGGACAAAATTTGACACAAATCTGACAGCTATAATTATCAAAAGAACCACGATAATTGAGCTCTTTTGGGAAGCAGCAAAACAATCCAAGTGTTGTGACAAGAACAAACAGCTGGGCCAAAGTGTCAAACACATCCCCCACAGACACACACACACACCATTCTGACAAAACCAGTCAGTTGCCACCAGGGAAAAAAAAAAAAAATCACTTTTATGGCCACCATTTAAACAGTTCCATTCATCATTTTATGATGTACAACGATTTGGATTTCAGTCACTCTTGTTGCTGTGCTTACCTCGCAGAAAGAAGATCTTGCCTGTTGTCTCTCATCCTCACCAGAATGAACCCAACGTGATGCCATCATTCAACCAGATTTATCCGTGCACGACATTGAAAAGGTACCTCCAGTAGGGTGCAAGAAAGTCCAATTCACACCTCAATTCTTGCCTGTTTTCTTAGTCCATCTGTTATTGACAAAGGGGAAGTAGACACGTATATTTGCATTTTGTTTTGTTGACTCACAGCCACATTATGATATAAACTGCTCTCACATGCTCTGATAGTGTCTGTAAAAATAACAATAATACGAAGCATCGACGCACGTTATAGTGGATCAGTGGTGCCTGATTCTGAAAATTCAACTTCACGCAACCGGTCCGAACAATTTTCTATCTGATGTTTGTGCATCTTTACTTCACCAAGTTTTGTTACTCAGCTGCTGGTTAACAGTACGCCTCGGAGTGATAATACCCAACGCTGTCTATTGAAATGTGAACGCACCTAATTTAACTGAGGCGAGTACTGCAAACTGGGTATCGGTTTAGATTTTTTTTTTTTTTTTGTGGGAGGATGTCGAGGTGATGTGTTAAATCATGTCGACACCGCATTATTCACAGGACAACAATTAAGGCTTGTTGTCATCATCCCGGAGCACACCAACGTGGGTCGTAAGCACTAGCTAATGAATGACCAGCAACAAGTGGGCAACGGACGGGCTGCCTGGCGAAGTAAGGCTCCCTCACGTTTAAACGTGTTACATCACACCTATAACACCGGGATTACACAGCAGAAATCACTTGGGATCGTTACACTGCTTGTATTTCGACGAAAAACCCATCCTTTATCTGATATTGGGACGGCATATTTGAGATTATCTCGTTTAAGATCGATGGTCAACTCGCAAACAGCGTGTCGAGCTGTTGTTCTCAAGCGACCAAAAAAAAGTGGGTTCTCTTTCGATACTTTTAACGAACCACAAACATTAAAAAAAAACTTAAAATGGCGCCAAGAGCCGCCATGGGCACTTTCCATGTTATATATTTTAAGCAGTGCACCTTGTGAGGCGATATAAGGCAAAAGTAACCGAGTGAGGCAACAGGCTGCTAGCGCCGCGGTTAGCATCTGTGCTAACGGATGGAGTTAAAACAAAGTTACCTGTGGAGTTGTCGGGAGTCATTACAGGGGGACAACGGCGGCTGTGCTGAAAGGCGAGCAAACTAAGTAAAAGCATAGCGTGGGAGCTCCAAGATGGTCAGGCGTTGTCATAATTGAATGTAGTTAGAGTACAGACAGGTTCCCGGTGACTACTCCAACCCCACTCAGGGGAGGCGCATGGTGTAGTTGTGTAGCTGGAATTTTTCGCTTCCAGCATTCCCGACTCTCTGAGAATCCACCTTCGGTCAACAGGACCCTCTCAGCCAATAAAAGACGGCCTTGTATTTGAGCGGACCAATCAGGCGCGACTTCACACAAAGTCACGCTGCACTGCTTAAAGGTGGTGGTTTTTAACCGTTTCATCTGAGTTCAGCGACTATGTTTTTTCTGCGAGGAAGACGGCAACGCGAAAACAGATTCAGTGTCGCACAAGTCCACACTTTGCATCTTGGAAAAAATCCCTTAAAAAAACCCCACCCGCTTCCGTTGCAGTCTGATAAGGCTGAGCGAAGAGTCACATGTCCTGGTTCAAAGTGAGGTACAGCAGGGCTCACAGGCTGTGGATGTGGAATGCAAGTTTTCATGCCACACGGCATTCAATCCTTGCTCCCATCGTGCTGCCATTGTATAGTCTACTCTCCAAAGCTGATTATCAAATTACTAAACACTGACACCCCCTTTACAACACATGGTCTTAAACATATTGCAGGAGTAGACTAAAATAAGTTCAGAGATTTCCAGGGCCCTGACAAATGTCCTCTTTATCCATCCCCAACATAAGGGACCACCTGTTCTCAAGACTGACAGCTTTTGTTGCAAAGGTCAGTTTATGGAGGAGATTTTCACAAACTTGTCCTGTTCAGCCAGTTCCACTTACATTGGTTCTGCTGAGGATATGTGCCTTGGAAAATAAAACTCTATGAGAAAAAACATCACTGTAAAGTACTTCCCCCAAAAAAGTGAAATTCTAATTTCTATTTTGAGATAGAAACACTAAAAAACGATATCAGCTTCTCCACGCCACATTTCAAAGGACAATTTTTTTTTCTTCAAAAATATGACAATGTTTAAATTTCCCATTAAAAAACATAAAATCACCTAATAAAATGTGTTGTTAAAAAGTAAACTACCCCAAAAAATACTGATTCATCAAATCATCTAAAACAGTAAAACTGTACTTACACAAGGATGCGCAATAATACCGTATAATTAAAACCAGTAACACCTTATTCTTAGTTTTTTACTTTTTAAGTCTTGTTTTACGAATAGGCTACTTGTGTGTTTTCGTATATACATATATATATACTGTATAGCTTAATTTTAATACATAAGAGTACTTTTATAGTGTGGTATTGATACTTTTATCATATATAAAACAGAGAACAAGGATTTGAAAACTTTCTACTACTAACAAGAGAAAACTAATGCCTAGAATAATTATATAATTTTATTAGAGTACTTTATCAAGTCTTGTTTCTTGCAGCTAAACAGAGTCGACAATACACTGTAATCCCCAGCAGATCTCAACACCAAGGAACAAAATTACATGTTTTTGCCTTTACGGCACTGTGTGTTCCACGCTTAAGTGCCGCGAGCCATACATCAGGTGCATGCAGAGTGCATGCCAGCTTGACACAACAAACTCTTCGGTTCCTTTTAGTATTTCATTTGCAGAGTCATCTGTTTTTTTAAACCAAAAGAATTGTAACCACACATTTCAAGAGGTGGCTTTGCCCAGAAAGAAGAAAAAAAAAATGTAGGAAGTTTTCCAGTCCTAGAAGACAGTTTTTGTTTACAATATTATTTGTCTGCAGTACATGCAACTACAGGTTTGTATTAAAACAAAACACATTTAACAGGATGTTTCGATGATGATGGGTGTTTGATGTGAGCTCAAGCATGAAACCACAAATTATTATCTAAAAATTTATTTTGTGGAGTGTACTATAGCACAGATATTCAAAATATCTTTTTTTTTTACTGTATATTAAAAGAAGTACAGAAAGTAAGAAGGTATCCCACAAAACCTAAAATAGTGACAAAATATAAGAGGTAGTCGACACCCTAAGTGTTTACAGAATTACTTTGTTTGCCCCTGGGCGTTAAAGGTGACAGTTGAATTACCTTGTGAAACATCAAAAAGGCCCAAACAGGTGAGGGAAATGTAAACTTCTAAAATTAACTTGCTAATAAGAAAAAAAACGTTCCTTTTTTGTAATCGTGCAGGGAACTTAAAAAAAAAAAAAAGCACATTCTTGCACATTGTTGTCGTCACATTTTCTACACTTTACAGTACAAGAAGTGAAACTGAGACGTGATTACCGGTAGAGTCAAACTAACAATTGCTTACAGTAAAACAGTTTCCATTTGAATCAGCTCTATAACTACAGAGAAACAAAGTTAAGATTTTAAAAATGTGAGCCAGTTTTGCTAATTGAATGTGCCTGTTGTTAAGAGAGACAAAAGTGTCACAGGGATGTCATATTAGCAGCTGACAGTCAGTAATGTCAAAATGTTAAGGCTTGCTGTTACATGGCTTGTGTGCGACCGTCGCCTCCATTGCGATCCTTTTCTTTTCTCAAATCTTGTATTTCACCTTCCCACTTTCGCTGATCACACAGATATGCTTAAAAAAAAGAAAGGGGAAAAAAAAAAAGACATTACATATAGTACAAAAGAATTTTATTTGTTGTCTTTCCTGTTATTTATTGGTTACCAGGCACCTATTATGAGTTACATAACTTACATTTAGGTCTCGAAAATACTCATTGTAGTCTAGGGCGTAGCCAACTACGAATCGATTGGGTATCTCAAAGCCGACATCTGAAATCAAAGATAAACAATGATTGCGAGTATTCCCATAGTCCACTGACTAACTGTGAATGAGCTGCTGACTCATGACCATTAAAGGCCTGGCCGGGTACATACAGTCAGGAAGACATGCCCAGTTATTTGGCACTCGCTTCACCAGCAACCTGGGAGAAATAAAAGCAGACATTTTCATACATTATCACTTGTCAAGCAGGAGATCAAGGCACTGTATTCATTACTCTCTCTCTGTCTAAACTGGAAAGAAAAAACTGAGTGATGCCCGAAGCAGAACAACAGGCCGGTTTGGTTTATTTAAAGTATTCACAATCATAACTTACGTTGCTACTTTGATCATTTTGGGCCTGAAGGCCTCGACATGCTTCAGGAGAGTCTTCATCGTCTTTCCAGTGCCCACAATGGCCTAGGAAGGGGAACACAGAGGAACTGGAGTGACAGAGCATGAGATCACAGATTTACTGTATGTCACACTGGAGTGCAGGGCCGAGAAATTAGTTGGTCACGCTGCCTTTGTGTTACATAAGCGTTTTGAGACTTCTCTAAAAATGACTGAGAAACGGAATTTAAAACCAACATGTGATGTTTTAAACCTCTTCCTTTAGGCAGAGGTTATAAGTAGTGGTGGAACACAGCCACAGAAGTATGCTGCTTCTCTTTTGTCATCTAGATGCCGATCAATAACCCTTCCGTTTCGCTCATCCTGACACACTCAAACTGAGTATTTTTCACTTGTGACAGGTGATGGAAAGAGGAAAGAAGGTCCAGTTACTCGCTTATTGCTATTTTTTTCTTTACATAATACTCAAGCAGAAGTAGGAAAGGCCAATTAAATCAAAGATAAACAGAAAAAAAGTCAATTTGGCCTTTAGATTTTTATTTTCGCCTTTCCTTTAGTTTCCAAATGTCGCTCCAGCACGTCTCAAGGTGTCAGTATAAGTGTCCTTACCTATGAAGCTCAGTGAAGACTATCTTTTTAAATAAAGATAGGTTTTTAAATGAAGTTTTTTGGACCGTGGTGGTAAACGGTGGATAATTTTGGTGCTTCTATCAAATGCTCAAAATGCTAAATTTCGTAAAAGAAAGTATTTGCTGTTAGTGTGTAATGTACTTTATTATTTGATTTTTGGTTAAATCTGGAGCCGTGTCTCTGTCACTCAAAGAATTAAAGTCCAGTATAGCCCTGCTGTGGTCTCTTGATGTTTATATATGCTCATACCAGCGTGTCACTAACTTTGTCTTTAACTGAAGACAGCGACGTTTCTGTAGCTGGGAAAAAAAAAAACGACATGTCAGGTCAGGCTGAACTAAAACAGTAAGTTTTTGCTGCCGAGTAAATTTGGGCCACCAAGACGGTAATATATTAAAAACCTTTTATCTTTTCATAAACATTATTGTGTATCATTTAAACATTCCTCTGTATTTCACCCATCAAGTCTTTCATCATGGGAAGTACTTTTAGTTCTAAGTTCCTTTCATGTTTTTGGAGTAAATCAGTTCTCTGTAAAAATTTTAGCTTAATAGTTATTTCATCCATTCTTACTTGCAAAATAATAATCAGAAGAGCTTCTTAAAGACTTTTTAAAAGGATTTATTTGAAGCTCGACAACAGGGGTGTCAAACTCATTTTACACTGGGAGCCACATGCAACTCGGCTCGGTCTCAGCAGGGTCAGAGCAAAAAAACAACATAGCCTAGAAGTTGATAAACAAAACATTGACAAATTATTAATTTTATTAGTATATTTGAAGTAAAAACACGTAATGAAAATGTTTACAATTAATGAAACATTTATCTACAAAACAGCTGAAAAACCTGTCAGTCAAAAATCTGTGCACTTTTAGCATGTCAGTTTCTCCTAGTTTCTCCTTTCAGTCATTCTCAGTATCCATGTATGTATAGACATATTAAAAAAAAAAAAAAATCACGGATCACAGTGGATCTAAAAACGAACAAAAAGTTAGAGAAAACAGTGCAATTCAAATATTAAATCCTGACACTCTGTGTGTAGTGTCGACTCCTGTGCGCAACTTAACAACTAAAGTGAATCGTAGTCAGTGCGGGAAAAGGGCTCCTATTGGGACAGCGCCCCCGTGGACAGACAGAGAAATACAATTCATTTTGAAATAGGATGTCTCTTTTTTTTGTAATATTCACACTTTTTTTTTTTTTTTTAAATCGTCAAAAGGGCTGAACTAGATGCCCTGCAGGCCATATGTTTGACACCCCTGCTCTAAAATAAATAAATGTGTTTATTATAATAGCAGCCATAGTCAACAACTGGCTAGCCATATTCACAGACGTTTGGGATCTGAGTAATGACTGCCGTTTCAGAATGTTGAATCACGCAATGTTTACAGTACATCACTGAATGACCGCATTTATTTCTTTTCTGTAAAGCTCATTTCTTCCCTAGAGCACTAACTTCATGTACGAGGCTAAATTATTGTCCTAACAAGAGAAAGTTTGTGATCATTTTGAAAAAACAAAGGAAAACAACTGCCTCATTTCCTACAATATGGGCTAGCCAATTAAAAAGTCCCTCATGTTGAACCACTGCAAGAAACACAGTAGGCCCATTTGGTTAGGAGGCAGACTGGAGAAGTAAAAACAGAGTTGACTCACCTCTACAATCAGTACGTTCTGATGGCAGCATGTTTGGGGAGAGAAGAGAGGGAGGGATGCAAACACAATTATTCTTGGCTTTTGAGTTGCAAATAACAAACTTCTGTATCTTCTGATCAACCACACACATTCCAAAATAGTAGCTGCACAGAGATGACAACAAAGGACTTTTGAACACAGGTTAACCTGTATTGCCAGTCTTGTTTTTTTTGTATAGCCCTACAAAGCCAAATAAGTCAACAAAGGAAATTATCACCTATGAGCCTCTGAGTGAAAGCAGACAAGGAAATCTATTCCCCTGCGGTGCTTCCCCGACTGTGCCATCTGAAATACTTGAGATTCTGCAAATGCGTATCCAGCCAACTGGAGACATTTTAGAATCAGTTTTAGTTCAACTCTGAGTTTAATACATAAACTGCTATTTAACGGCACACAGTTTGCTCCACTTTTCAAACAAAGGATTCAGCTGAGCATGTAGTCCCATTTTTTTTCGTCCTCATTATTCATACAGACTCATTCCTAGAGAAGTAAACCTTGGAGAAGTTAGAAAGACGTGAGCTGTATATTAAAGTCAACAAAGAAAAGAGGAGGCACTGTCGGACATAGTACTATTGTGTAATATTTTCCTTGTCGCACAATTAGTTCACTTCTTCCAGAAAAAAAAACAAAACATGCCAGCATTCTCTTACAAATGGGCCGCTAAATTTAGCTGTACATCACAGGGAGCTCAGGGATTTCACAACAACACTTAAAATACTGTGAGCAAAGCAGCAGACAATGACTCAAGCTTTCTACCTCATATCCCTATTCATGTTTCAGGCATTTGTGCCACGCCTGGCTGCAGTTTCTGTGCGAGTGTGTGTGTTTGTGTGTGTGAGTGTGCTCAGACAAGACCTGTGTGACTGTGGGCGTCACACACGCAGATCAGCTGATTTATACCAGCCATAAAGACTCCCTATGACTTATGGTTTCTGAAGTAGCCGCTAAGTAATCCATCTCTCTTCACGTGCGCGCATACACACAGGTATGCACATATGTGTGGGCCAAGATGCGCGCTCTGCAAACAAGCTGTGGGCACACCCACGCTCAGGGCTATATCAGCTGCATCAGCTGGTTAAATGTGAAGATCAGGTGTGTGAGAGTAACACCTGAAACAATTAGATGAACTAAAACTGCTCAAGCCATTATTTAAAGCCTTAAAAACTAATTTCAGTGTCATAAAACAACATATTTTGATCTATTTTTAGTGAAAAATTGGAACTAGCTTACCTGCTCTGTTATCGTCTGACTTTTAAACTAATGTATTACACACTACAACAGTGGCAGGTTCTAACATGAGAGTAATTCAGCCACATGTTTGACACAGATTCCCAGAAGAAGAGTGAAAGAGTACATTTTTTGCTACTTGTTCTTTCATTTTTCACGGTTAAAGCCTGCTAGATGCCTCTTCTTAAATTTAAAAATACCCTTCTTTTCTCGGTTCAATGTGTTTCTAAAATGAGTGTTTTTAGGGAGCAAATATACAATAATAAACAAAATAATTCATAACTGTTATTTACTTACAAAAAGCAAAGCCACGTGTACACCGTTTTCTTTTGTTGCTGTTTTCAGAGTTCTAATCGATAATTTCTTACACAGCAGCAGAAATAGAATTTATACCACTTGCTGTTCACCCTTGTTGCTTGTGACTCCATGAGACAAAGCGAAGGCTGTTCCTTGTCATAGGGCACGTGTCAGTGAGTTCATGAAGAGTGACGTTCTATTTTCAGACTGATCTGAGGCTGGTGAAGTATTTCATGAGGAAAAAAATGCCATTTTTTTTTTCCTCACGAGGAGAGAAGAAGTAAAGATAATTTGGTTTAACAAGATTACACAAGAGCAAGATGACGAACAGGCAACAGCTGGGACCACAATCGTCCTCCTGATCTGTTATGATAGCAAATGTGTCTTGTCATTCGCACATATTTGCCCAATCCCAAACCAGCTCCCATCCACTTGCCCTCCTACTTACGCGTTTGTGCACCGGTTCGCCATAGTAAGGCGCGTCCCAAACCAAATAATGTGAGCGAGTGAGTGTAAGTGGTCTGTTAAACCCTTAAACAGCGAGCCTGCATCAGGTGCAGGCTGACGATATTCCCAGCAGAAAGTGCACATGCCTTAGGGGAATGGAGGAAACAGCATACAAATGAAAGAGTTCCATCTTTTTAATTGAAACCATGCACATTCTTTCCTCCCTCGCACTAACTCTGCGGACTCAAACTCACAGAAAATCAGATTGTTCCTCGGGACACTTCACTTGTTTCAAACCCATAAATGTTCACAAAAAAACAAACAAATTCAAATACATCAAATTTACCAAGATTTTATATATTGTGAAAAAGCAAACAATACAACAAAACTCATAAATCTGCAGCCTCTTTACCAAAAAGACGATTGCTGCAAAACCGGCAGGGGAGTAACTGCCCAGATTGATTCATTAATTAATGAGTTCATCTGTCACTCTGCAAATCATGTTTAAAAAAAACAAACATGCATAAATTAATTCTTTTGATTATACTGCATTTTATCTTATGTCTTATTCTGTTTTAACTTACTTTTATGTTTGACTTAACTCTAATTTCAACGCCATGTTTTGCTTTTCACTTGTTGTCCCGATGCTCTTACTGTATTCATGTAAAGCACTTGTTCTGTAAATCAGCATGACCGCTGCAGCACGAGCAGCGCGTCTGCCTGTTGCTATGGTGACTGATACTTCCTTTTCCTGTAGAGTGGAACGGGCGTCCCATAGTTTTGACACCCTCCCCCTTCAAGAGGAGTGCCCTCTACGGATGCAAGTGCAACTTGACTTGGAGTGACACTGGATTGTGAAATGGTAGTGGTTAGGGAGTGGTCTGGAAACGGGCCCATTCTCTCCGCAGCCTTTAAACTGTTACAGTCCATCAGCTGGTATCTGATCACTGCCGGGTCTGTCAGAAGCCATTTTTGATCTCCTTCCTTGGATTGGAGAGCTAGACAGCAAATTAAAGGGAAGACTGACCTCTTCAGGCCACCACGGTTCAGTGCCTACCATGTCCATGTTGTGACTCTGTTTATTTGTTTGTTTGTTAGCAGGATTACACAAAAGCCACAGAATGGATTTGGTGACATTTTGTGGGAAAATGGGGAGTGGGCCAAGGAGGAACCCACTGGGGTCCGGGCGGATCCAGCAATTTGAATTTAAGGGGACGGTTGGGCCTTGGTGATATGTGCTCTACGGAGTTCCATTTTACTTGTTACAATAGAGTTTAAAATAATATTTCAGTGGACACAGATGCTGCTTTTTATCAAAATTCAGACTGAATTCAATGGTAGATAAGAAGAATATTACCTTTCCAGTTAAAAAAGACAGATCTTCTGCTCCAACTATGTGAAGATCCTCTGTTGACTGGTCATTCTGAAAGAACAAAGAAAAACAAAACATGTTTTTTATGTTTATATGTCTTAGAGGATGTGGCGATAAAACCAATATCTGCACAGATTCCCTATTTGAGACGGAGATCCCTTCGACACAACATTATGCAACATCCAAACGCAAAACAAATGATGAACTTAAGGTTAAAATGTATTTTACAGCAGAGAAGATTACCACTGTTGTGTCACAATGCTGCATTACACACATTACATCACGCCTGAGCGCTGCTTCAGCTGCAGTGGGGGCTCACCAGATAGCTTTTGAGGCGGATGAAGTGGACACGCATTAGGATTGTGCAGCTGGAGTTCCGGCTGAGAGCTTTAATCCTGTCCACCAGGTCGGCGGAGAACTGGTAGCCTCCTTTCAGCACGCACAGCACCACAATGTCATGGTCCCCGAGGTCGTCCATGATGTTTCGGGCCAGACGTTCTGTCCTGCACACAACACGAAAAGCAAACTTTCTGGCATATTGTCCCAATAAAAGAAACTTTCAATCCAATTTTAACTTTTACTGAGATTAATATTATTATCATGTGAATGTTTGATTCCTTTTTTTTTTTTTTTTTTTTTTTAAATGATTCTGGGTGCTATCATTAGCCAAATGACACCAATCAGTAATAACAATAACTTGCCATTTCTTTGCTGGTTTGGTTTTTTTATTTAAAAATGTTCATGAGGTCACAACGATTTGGGAAGTTAAACACGACATGTTATAAGACAAAAATTGATTTGCCAAGGCTCAGTAGTGAAACTTTTGAAGATAAACTAATTTCCTCTTCTTATAATTACCTTGACGATTTTTTTTTTCATATTTTGTTTCCCTTATTCGGACATATGTGACTGTATAAAAAGTTTCATATAGTTTCATCAAGGCTTCATTAATCCTGGGGGAGCCACGGCGCTCTCTGAACGCTTCAAAACGGCTTATTGATTATTCTATAGGAGACAAATCATTCACAGCAATCGAATCCCCACCACGTATTCTTCCCCCAAAACGCAGCAGGGACTCCAGGAAGGCTCGGTCGTGACCCGGTTCGGGGTTCGTTCGGTGTTGTACCTGTCCATAATAACGCCGTGCGGAATGAAGACACATTCTAGATCCCCGGAGTAGTGAGCTGGGTGGCTGAAGAGGTCTAAACCGTAGCCGGGCCAGTCGTCGTTGATCTGAGAGGGAGAAAAGATGAAGGCAAACATCGTGCTGCAGTTTGCTTATCGCTACTGGTCACATAAGGAGTAGTTAACACGACTTTTATTATCAGGAATCGCCTTCTCAATGCGAGAACCACGCGTGGGCCAAATACAACAGAATTTCCGCGCGGCGTAAAGTTGCCTGAACGCGCAGCAGGCAAGCCTGTGACTAAACTTGCGTGCGTGCGTGCGTGCGTTTTGCTGCGTTCCCTGCCGTGTTTTCTCGTGTCATTACCATGATCCCACCGCTCCTTCCGTCGGACCGGACGGCACCACCAGCCATGTTGCAGCCCACCGACGCAGAGAGGTCTCTCGTCTCAGGAACGCCGTGGTGCAAGTTTTCACTGGGACTTGGCACGGAGGAGGGAGAGGAGGGGCATCGGCAGAGGTGGAGAAATGTTCCCTGCACCCACTGAGCAGTGCGGACCCCTATGGGCTGTGTGGCGCGTCTCTGCCACTGGGGGCGCCCAAACACAGACGCGTTGCTACTGGTTGGTGGCTTGTTGCTGGAACCGGCCTATAGACTGCTCTTGGTAAAATTATTAATGTGTAACTTATATTTGTTCAGCCTCATTAAATATTGACCAACTTTACCTGCTCTCTAGCAGGAGAGTTTCTCCTGTGGGATGAATTCGGGTTTTACTTTAAATCTTAATAATGCAGCATGATATTACTTCTCTATTATACTGTATGTTTCTTTTTAAACTGAATTGCAAAAGATATATTTTACATTGGAAATTAGCAGAGCAAACATAAGTATAGGTGCCACTGAATTTTAAAGCACCAACAGGTGTAAATAAATTTACTAAAGTACAGCACAATACAAGTCAGTGCACTAGTGCATCTAAAAAATGAATACAGTGGTAGAGTGGTTGGCACTGTTGCCTCACAACAAGAACGTCTTGGGTTCGATTCCGGGTCAGGGCGTTTCTGTGTGGAGTGGTAGAGTGGTTGGCACTGTTGCCTCACAACAAGAAGGTCTTGGGTTCGATTCCGGGTCAGGGCGTTTCTGTGTGGAGTTTGCATGTTCTCCCTTTGTCTGTGTGGGTTCTGTCCGGGTACTCCGGCTTCCTCCCACAGTCCAAAAGCATGCAAATCTGGGGGTAGGTTAATTGGTCAATCTAAATTGCCCGTAGGTGTGAATGTGAGTGTGGTTGGTTGTTTGTCTCTATATGTCAGCCCTGCGATGAACTGGCGACTTGTCGAGGGTGTCCCCCCGCCTTTGCCCGAAGATGCTGAGATAGGCTCCAGACCCCCTGTGACCCCTAACAGGATAAGCGGTAAAAAAGGATGGATGTATGGATACTATATTAATATTAATACACTATTTATCCGTTATTTAAGAAAGTAATGATATTCTAAATATATTCTAGACTCATTTCACATTACCTAAATGTTACTACAATTTTTACTATTTCAGTTTTGACAATATTTACTCTAAATGTGTATGACATAATCATCAAAATCCTCTCATAATATATAAGAGTTGCCAGAAGTAACTGCATGAATCAGGGATTATGGTGTGGCTCTCAAATGAATGTTTCTGGTGGGAATTGCTGAGGAAGCTGAAGTTTGTGCACCAAAAATGGCAGTCTTATAAGGAAAAAGGGGGAAGAAAGAGTAACAAAGAGCAAATAAAGAAAGAATTAACTTGGAAAATCCCACAACCTCACATCAAGCTGCTAATGGCACAAACTCTCCCACAACTAAAATGTAGATGGCTTTACATTGGCTTTACATTGGCTTCCCTTAATCGGGCTAAACCATTACATTGGGCTCAACTAAACCAAAGAGGGAAATTAACATTAACCTAAAACAGGAATAAAATAACAAACCTCTAAACAACAAACATTTGAATAATATTGAAATCGTCGGAAGGACAATAAATGAACAAAGCCTTTCCCGGGAAGTTGTTTGTTTGTTCGAACTTTGTTCTTATTATCTGCACACTACCATCAGATAGAACAGGAGACTACCGGGCACGTCTCTCTTCAATCCAAAGGACTACAATAACACTGATTGTAAATGCAGCAAACAGGATGATTAAACACAATACATAATTCATTAACCTAATCAACCTGGCAAAGACAAACTTTAATTCTAGTTTTAATAGAAGGCCTGACTGAGCCATGACACTGATGGTTGGTTTGGGAATCTGGTCCTGTGGGCAGGTGTTAAGATGCCCTGCTCACAATAAATATTTCAGAAACATTTCCCCTTACATGAATGAATATAGAATATATTGAAGTTCAACTTTTTGAATTTAGTTTTAAAAAATTACTGTCCTATGATATTTTACTTTTTTAGATGCACTAATATGATTTATTACTATTACTATTACAAAAAATACAGTAATTAAAGAAATAGTTTAATAATAACTGCAATAATCTATCCCCATAATGGACAGAACTTTAAGTTGTCTTCATGCGAAAATATATTGTCGTAGTATCGTTTCTGGGGGATTAATAGAATATAAGGTTAATTGAACTTCACACTTGTACCAAGGACACCTGGATGACATGTAATGTTTTCTGTCCTTTCCATCCTTTGACTCCCACATAATGCACATTTCAAGATCTGCTTTTTTTCAACTTCGTAATATTGCAAAAATCAGACATGCCCTCACTCAAAATGACACAGAAAAATTAGTCCACACATCTCTTGCCTCTGGCCTGGACTAGTGTAATTCTCTATACTATCAGGCTGCACTGATAAAGACTCTAAAGACTCTCCAGCTGATCCAGAACGCTGCTGCTCCCTTACTGACTGGAACAAGAAAAAGAGATTGTGTGTCTCCTTTTTTAGCTTCCCTGCATTGGCTTCCTGTGAATTGAGTTTAAAATCCTTCTGCTTACTTGCAGAGCCCTACATGGTCACTCACCTTCATATCTTAAAGAGCTTATAGTGCCTTATTACCCAACTAGATCACTACGCTCCCACAATGAGGCTTACTTGTATTTCCTAGAATATCCAAAATTAGTCTGGGAGAAAGAGCATTCTGCTATTGGGCTCAGATTCTCTTGAACCAGCTCCAAGATCAGGTCCTGGGGGACAGACACCCTCTCAGTGTCTAAGAGTAGGCTTAAAACCTTCCTTTTTGAGAAAGCCTGTTGTTACAGCTGGCACAGGCCTGCACATTGCTATGCTGCTATAGGCTAGACTGCTGAGGGAATTCCCATGATGCACTGAGCTCCTCAATCTCTCCCTCTCTCTCGAATTATTCCTATCCCACTGATGCTTGTTACTGGCTTCACATCCCAGATTCCCTGCGCTTTCTCGTCCCGCAGGTTCCAATGAAATGCGGACGTGGTTCATCTGTCTGCGCCCTTGCCAGCTGGTGGCTCAGGATTGTGGATTGGGATCGCCTGGCCCTGTCTTCCATGGAGGATAGGGGACTGTGTGGCTTGGATCCTGGTCTAGATGGCCCGTTACTACTTGGATCCATGGACTATACCTCTGGATCAACCGACCACATAATTATGGATTTATATATACTGTATATGTCACGTACTCTGACTCACGGATTTCATATATTTTAACATGCGTCAGCTTCCGGATCAATACACTGCACATGCCTCAGGATTTCTGGATTTCTTGTGCTATTGGACTCATTAACTTTGTATATTTTAACATGTGTTAGTCAATAATTTGTTTTTATCACGTTGTCCTTCTATTGCACGTCTCTCCTCCTTTGTGGTTTTTCCTGAGTTTTCTTATTTGTCTCTGTTCAGGGAGTTTTTTCCTCACTGGGTTCAAGGGTCTAAGGGTAGGGGGTTGTCACATCTGTACAGTTTGTAAAAGCCCTCTGAGACAAACTGTAATTTGTGATTTTGTGCTAAAATTTGATTGATTGATGTACATTGGATATGGCATGTAAGTGTCATTTACAGTAATATCTACAGCTGTTGTATTTTAATAGACAGGAACATGCTCCAAAATGTGATGATAAAAATGATCTGACACAGGCGCGCGCTCACTCACACACACACACACACACACACACACACACACAAGAGAGTAAGAGAAAGGAAAGGTAGGGAAATCTGCAGGAACAAAGAAATATCATCATCCTGAAGTCATAAAGAACGTTTGCTGAGTGAACTGAACTGTCAAAACTAAAAAACAAAATAGAGAAAGGATAGTTTAAATCCAGAGGCAATCTGTTTTTTTAAATTTTACTAATTTCTAGTAAACACCTTCCTTAAGTCAAACACTGCTTCTCTCACGTGGATAGCATGAAATGTGTTAACATCGCCATCTTGTGGCGAGGGACAGACACTTCTAGCCTCTTTGGACACCTCATTGTTAGCGCATTTCATCTATTTGTGAATAATCTAACTTCATGTTTCGAAATTCTTAATCATACACCCTCTCTGCCAAAACAGGAGATAGGAGAGTCTATACTTTAAGAGATCCACATGCCACACCCAGTCTCCTGTGCACAGTTGAATGTGTGTATGTGTGTATGTGTGTAAATGAGTGATGAACCAGCCATGGGGTCAATTGGTCACATCAGCAGCAGGACATCCAGGCTGAAGTGTCACTGCGCATTACAGCAGCATGCCGGGTTCTGTCAGGAGGTGGGAGACAAGGTGGCTGGGCCCCCCACACCTCCTCTTCCTCAGCAGCTGTAATTATAAAAAGTGGTAGAGTGACAGCTGGGGAGGCAGATGTCAACAGCAACACTTGATTTCTATCGGCCTGCACGGTGAAAACACTCCTGAGGGAGAAGGAGGTGTTAAAAACCTTGACCAAACAGCTATTATTATTTTTATTGCCCAACCTAATGCATCTTTTGTGTGTGATTGTTTTTTTTTTGTCTTCAGATGACAATGCATAGTAGGCCTCGTTGTCTGGCAAAAGCCAGGAGATGTTGTTGTATGAAGCCTTCTTGTCACATTGTTTTTGAAGGCCTCTCGGTGGGTGGGAGCAGGCGGTTCCTTCGCAGCCCTCCAGGCTCAGGCGAGCAGTCTGGCTTTGGCATTTCACACTCCCTCAGCAGTCAAGGCCTGTGACCGTCCGCAGACTCCACGGCCAACTGCTCCCTTACACACTCGCCTCTCTCGTTTGGCCAATTATGAATATTCTGCCGCTGTGAAAGTAATTCTGTCAGACACGCAACTGTCCAGCCGCATAGTGTCAGTGGCTGTTGTTTGTAGCATGTGAAGGGAGGATCTCACAAGGACGTCACCGTTCTTCTCCTTTACTTATCAGATTTGATGACAAAACAGACTGTAAGATGACCTAAATACAACATATTGGATTTTTCTCTCTTTCTTTCTTTGACTCAACAAGACTTGATGTAGATTGCTCCAGCAGTGAACCACCACAGCTGTCAGAAACTCTTCCCATTGATGAAGAACATCATCTCAACCTGGTCTCTAAGGTTGATTTTAGATCAGTCCTGCAGACACCTTCTTACTGTAGGTGCTCACGACGAGAGAAGTGTGTTAAACCACAGCCAAAATAGAATATTTCGGTTCGTTTGAGTGATGTTAACCGGTGTCAGGGAGTGGTGAACTGCATATAAGCCAGTAGTTTAACTACATTTTGTATCAGCTTGCTGGTAGTTCAGCTACATTCTAATTTGCACCATGACTCGAGTAGTTAGATTATGTTTTTGCCATTTTCGCATAGTTTAATTTAACAGATGGTTTTTTTTTCTCAAGGACGGGTCTGACGGTTTATTTACCTCGCAGGAAGCTGGATTATCAGATCATCTATGGGAATATTTGTGTGTTTGTTTGGTTTTTTTTATACCAAACTTAATGCATGTTTTCTGCAGAAAACTCATATTGATCATTGATCATATACAGTATGTACATCGTCACATTTTTCTCTTTTTAAAAAAAAAAATAAATAAATAATTTGAACTTTTTCTAAGTAGATTTAGTTTTTACCTTTCAAAAATTTCTCCCAAGGGGAGCTTTGCCATAGTTCAACTTCTTCCAGTGTGAAGTCATTGGTAGTTTGCTATTCAAAGTAGCTTCGCCAACACTCGTGTTTGATTAAAACTTGTTTTTTTTGTGTGTTTGTTTTTTCAGAAAATAGGGGACTTTTTAAGAATGTGCTTTCATATTTACATCTTCAGTGGGAATAAATGAGCTAGTACCTAAGTGTCAAAATGTAGACTAAAGCATGTTTTGTTTTGGTCTTATCATGGGATGTGTTTATGAATATCATATTATATCACAGCTTGTATTTGAGTTGGTTTGGTTTGCATTTGAAAATAGTGAGATGTAATTCTAAAAACTGAAACAGCAGTTGAGACGACAAAAACGTGACAACCACTGTCTTTAGGTGACTTTACTGTCTGTCTTGGTTCTTTCTGTTCGTCTAAGCACATTTACACAAGTTGTGCCATCATAGGGTCACTTCCGTCTCCTGGCAGCCGCTAAGTCAACACAACAACAGTGGTGATGACCGCCGCCACGCTGCTGACACCGTGCAAAATAAAGCTTTTCTCTCTCTCTCTCTCTCTCTCATAAACGCCACACTAAAAGATACGCACGTGTGAAGTCACTGTATTACATTTCATTTTTAATGTGTTGAAAACCCTTTCCAACAAAGCAAGTCAAGCACAATGGTGCACAGAAACACATGTTGAAAGTTCATGAGCTAATTCACGAGAGAAGGAAAGCAAAACGAACTGACAAACAAAGGAAGAGCCTATATTAAGTACACCATCAAAAAAATAACAAAATGAAAACAGATAAGCCACACAACATAAAAAAAGTGTCTATAAACAAGGTCAGACTGCTTAGAAAAACACATTATTTGACATAATGACTTGTCCTTTCTTTAGTGCTTAATGGTTAATATTTACAATACTCATGAATGTTTGATATTGAAAAATAAAAGTTTGAGTCAAGCATAAATTCAAATGTCTGCATTTGTTTTGGTGCCAGTTGTGGGGTTAGTAACGCGGTACCAGTGGATTAACACATTGACTTGAATGATTTGTATGTAAATAAAGAACCCAAAAGAGGATCTAATTCATCAAAATATGTGACATAACATTGTCTGTACATTAGTGTCCTGGCTGGAGCAGAGAAGCAGTCCAGGTGCATCCAAACGTGGTGGTGATGGAAGCGCTTCTGGACCTGTGCTGTAGATCCAGGGGCAAGGATCCACCGTGTGAGCACGCAAAACTCTATTAACATAATGACTTCCCTGTTTAAGTGGATTGTGGTTCATGTACTGAAAAACAAACTCGTTTACAGACGCTCTTGACAAACTTTCTTTTCTGCAGAAAGCAATGTTTCTTTGTGTTTGGATGGGTGGAACAATGCTGCTAACTCGATTGTGACACCGGAGCTGAATTACAGAAGACGGTGGTTTATAAGAGCCGAGAAAGACATAATGCTGAGCATATTTTAACTGACTTTGTGATGGCACGCTTTGTTTTGGTTACATCAGCATTTTGGCATAACCTCTTCTTCTGTGGTGGAGGAAAACGCTAGAGATATCATATATGTGAATAAGAAAACTTTCTCCCTGCCCAGCATAAATCAACAAAGAAAGAAAACCAAAAATCTTGCTTCCCTTATTGCGCCAATGAATCCTGCAATTCTCTGGCTGTCACCCTACCAACATGCAGCGGAGGCAAAACCAACAGAGTGAAAAATGATATCTGTTTTTTAAGCTGAAACACCCTCCATCTCAATGAAAGATTTCAAGCTTGTCAGTTTTGATGACAAGTATTTATTTATTGTTTTACAGATTACATACTTCACAGGGTTTACCTCAGAGGTAAAAATCTCCTGACAGAGCTCAGTTTTGACTTGTCGGAGACAGAGGGGAAGATGAACATACGTTGTTGTTTTTTTTTGTTTTTTTTTTATCAAGCACACATTGTAAACAACTGAGCAATATTTAAGTCTAAATGGCGTACCATAGAATATGTGAGAGACAACAAAATGTAAGTAAGAAGATGTGCCTCTTGCTTGCAAAGACAAAAACTTTCATTTTTTTACAAAACAAATAATGGTCACTGACATATTTTTTCTACTTTTTCTCTTTTTTAAGTGGCTGAGAGGTAGAATGAAGTATTTTCAGTTAAAACCAATCGTCTGATTTTATTTACTTTATCATTTTATCATTATGAGTTAAAACACTGTAAGTGAACAAGTAACCCCAGCAGTCTGAATATAATGTGAAATCTGTACAAATGTCCGTCGACTGTTTGGCTTTTTATTGTGAAAGTTTTTGTTTGTATCCCAAATGTCCGACTCTATAAGCAGAAGAAATATAGCTTCTTTTTATTTCTGTATTTTTTTCTGGTCAGGATTTCAAAGTACCTCTCCAAACTGTGGGGCAGAAACCCCTTTGTTTAATACTGTGAATAGCAAGGTCAGTCCATGTTGGTTTTTGGAGATGAGGCGCAGAGATGGGAATATGCTCAGTTGGAAGTATCCGAATGAACGCTCCCAGGTCCTTCTGTGGGCGATGTCACTGACGAAGGAGTCGGAGCATCTTGCCAGCCACCGTTTGTCTGTGTTGATGGGACAGGAAACCATTAAATTCATGGTAACACATTCTGCTGTGTGACACAAGATGGATAAATTTAAAGTTGGTGTTATTTATTTATTTATTTATTTATTTCCAAGCGGAGAAGCATTAAAAATAGCGAAAACAAATGGATGAAATTATCCTAACATGTATCACACTGATGCATATTGGGTAGTATTTAATTTCACTGCGGTGAAAGCTGTAGTTCAAGTAGCTTTGTGTGACCCTGCTGCCGAAAATACTCACAGGAACGCTAAATGTGAAAATAGTACCTTATAAATGTAGAGTTTAATACATATTTATTGACACCTACATTTGGAAGGACTTGGCAGGGCGTCAGAGAAAAGTGAAGCGAAAGATGTTCTAATATAGAACATCATCAGCTTTATCCTTTAATTTAAATTAAAAGAAATGAAAGGTATTCAGACAGCCCCAAATAATAAAAAAAACCCTTTCATTTAAATGCAAATATGAAAAACACCAAGCTTCCTCGGACTGCTACTTCACACTGAAGAAACTAACACATGTGTGTTTTTAAAGGCCGCCTCATTAAGAATAATACTGCACCACATTGTGGTTCCCCACCGAACGTCGGACATAACGTGACACAAAGAGAAGGGCTGAAACACGAAGCAGACCTTTCATTTATCTCAGAATATACGCCTAAAATGGTTGATAAAAGAATAAATTATCACAATTTTAAAAAAAAATAGCTCTTTAAAACGGAGGCCTTCTCAAATTAATGATAAAAGCTTGACTAAAGACCATTTAGGACTTTAATTGCAATTTCTACGCTATTAGTGAGGGCCGGGAACATGCTTTGGCAGCCTCTTATTTCCAAACCCTGTTATTTCGAGTAAAGACCTGACATCTTATTCAGAGGCGCGAGGGAGGGAAGAAAGAAAGAAAAACATTTCAGACTCAGAGGCGCAAAACCCACCAGCAATTTGAGGGGTGTAATTGTTGTTCAGAGATAAATAAGGAGAGGTGAACCATGAGAGCTCAGTCCATGGATCTTAGAACAAATTGATCCGAGCTTAATAAATACAAGTTTTCATTCCCCAGCGAGTCTTACAAAATAAGCATTTCTGCTAGAGCTGCACGATGGGGCCTAAAACCTGACATAATAAACTGTTTATTTCATAGCAAATACAAATGTTCAATTACTTGCTCATTTTCAAAGTTGCATTTAAAAAAAAAACAGAGCATCATTATACTGAAATACTGTATGATTTGTTGTTGTGCCTCATTCATTATTTGATTATGATAATATAACTACTATATTATCTACTATACTATACTATACTTACTACAATAATATAACTACTAACAAATTTTTAAATTATACAAATTCAATTTCTTAATATATTTGACTAATATAATGATAATATAATAATACAAACAATATAAATGATAATAAAATTATTAATTATTGGTCCTTGTCATATATATTGAGTGAGAACATATGTGATTCCTAGCTGTTATTTTGATACAGATAAGGTAATAGTTTTTGAGGATTCTGTTTTGGAAAACCACCTCTGTCTTTTTTTCCTTTTGTTCTTTTAAAGATCTTTGTGTATTTATTTTTTGGGGAGATCAGATGCATATCTCTCCATATTTAGAATATTTAGAATTTTGTTAATTTAGTAAATTTTGCTCTATTTCCAGCCATAAATTCCTACAAACACTCAGTTTGGAAGTTAGTTTTGTTCTTACACTTCTCACACTTGTGTGTGCGTTTGTATCTAAGACACCCACACATTGTGCAGTGGTTTGCAGGTTGCAGCTGGCCCGATGCACCCATGTTCTTATTTTAGTACGGGGGGTTGTTACAGGCTTGGCTGTCAGTGCCACTGTTCCAGTGGATGAATGATCTGACCAATGTGCTTGGACTGTTAGCCCAAAGCTCCACTCTTTCTGTCCCTGTGACTGTCGTATTGATTCTGTTCAGCCCTGCGCGGCCTGTCGCTATGGATCTACATGCTAACGCGCTGCCTCCAGTGTTGGCTGTCCCGCCCTGGCCAGCACAGCAAGGAGACCTGGAAAAGTGGCCCAGCTTTTGACAGGCTATTTAAAGAGTTATTTTAAGAATTAGCAACTTTTTGGGGGGGTTGAGTCAGTCTTGGAAGGTGTATGACTTGTCCTCTGGTGCCAACGTGAGAGCAGCGCTGGGAGGGAGGATGACACCTGTGTCCTTGTTCCTGTCGTCTGCATGTGCCTCGCTAACGATAACGTCCTCCGACAGACTAGGAGCGGGTCCAGCCACTCGGGCTGGTAATGCCTCATTGCCTGCCACCTAGGGCACGACTAGAGCAAAGTGGGAGGGGGGGGCAGCTGGACAGTGGCCCAACCCCAGTAAAGTCTGCTAAGTGGCATCCCAGCATGTACGCAATATTATACACATCCTGCAACTGGGGGATCATTGCACAGCAACAGCAGAGAAAATGCTGAAGGACAGAGGGAGACTGTTTACAGGTCTTACATTGATGCCCTGTGGACTGTACATCTGGCTGGCTGCAAGGCTGTCACTGTATCCTCCGGTCTGGCTGATAACATGGCGAAGGGTATCCACCTGGAACAGCGAGGACACACAGACAAAAGGCCTGGTCAGAGCAAAAGCCTGGGATAACAAAGACAGCCATGCACAAGAAAGGTCAGTCTGATAGTAAAAGGGTACCGTAAACAGGAAAAGGTTACAGACAGCGAGTCAGAATGATTTCGCCGCTACTGTAAGCTTGATAACAGACGTCGAGAAAGGACAAAACGCCAGATGTGACTAATTATGTTCTTAATTGTCAACAAAATCAGATGTTCAACAGACTGCAGGTCTTTTCAATGTGGCTGTTTGTTGTTCTTGTTTTTTAAATGCTCTGCTGAATATTACCCTGTTCGCCCAACATGGCTGCCAATAAAAACACAGTGTAAATGAGGTCAAACGCAGCATTATTTTCATCTCACATCTTTATGGGAATGCATTCAGTTCCATGTTTTTGGCAGAGCAGCACACCGGGTTATGCATGAAAACACACCTGCTAGAGAAAGCTGTATTTTCTCTTTTCTTTTTAATTGTGCAGCTCTGAGCGCAAGGACATTCTCACACCCCTCAGACGAAAACAAGCCAAGTTTCGCTAATTAAATGGTGACACCGAAGACCTCTTTACCTCCTGTGACAGTCGTCCCTGTTGAATATTCATGAATGACCAAAAGCCTTTGAAGAGCTGATCTGAACAGAAAACAGTGGATAGAAGGAGACGGAAATTATGCCAAAAGCATCAAAACCAAATGAGAATATCACCCCGGGTGGTGATTCCTTAATCCACGGTGAGAGTTGTAACACTCAGAAACATTGTGCGGGTCATCACTGTCCACTGGGGCAAGGTCAGGGAGCGGCAGTGCACCAGTGGCTATGTGAACTCTTGTCAGGAGCACTGATGAGTGTTGCACCGTTTCCAAAACTGTCTGCAGTTGTCTACTCAACTGCCGTTTGACAATGGCACTAATATAAGGCTTCAGGCAACGTGTAACCTCTTCTTCACTGTGTAGGTCAAGCAGTCGTGGGCCTCTGCACTCCCACAGCGGTCAGGAAGGGAACAGCTGTGCACGTGGTGATCAAGGGGTTTTGGTCATGTAGGACGCTGGGATGAAGAGGCGCCTACCTGGGATTGTATGTTGGCCCCAACCTGCCCCCCTTGGTACGTGTCCCCATTGAGGGACTGGACACTCATGAACAAGTCTCCAGAGTTTGACATGTTAAAAGAGCCAGCAGAACCTGAGAATACACAGAGGCAGAGAAAAAAAGGAGAAGAAGAAAAAAAGGAAGAAAGACAGCAAGAAGAGCAGGACAAAGAGTCAGAGGAACAGAAAAAGAAGTCAAAATGATCATGCATAAGCAAAAGAGCATTGAGTGGGTTAGTCTGAAAGGCCAGCTGGCATCATGGAAATGACAATCTGCATGCCGCAAACACAATAATACTCGCAATAACATAAAATACCAACGAAGAATAATTTATAAGGAAAAATCAGCCAACAAGAGCCACGAGACAGATAATCGTCATAAAACTGTTTAAGTCGAGTTCAAACAAGCCTCATGGACGATATTATATTTAAAGGTCCGTGCTCCTGGTGTTTCATTAAGGAAGTAGTAATTGATCTGCAGGAAGACCCAAAGAATCGTTCTCGTCCTTTAATGGACCCCAGCTCCCCAGATGTAAAGAGACCATGGCGTAACTTGATTTCAACACCCGGTCCTAATCCAATACAGTTGCGAAGTCTCTATATGATAAAAGACTCCGCTTGCCCTCTCAGCAGCTTAATGGCATGCACAAGGTCAACCGGACAAGAGGCAGGAAAAATTAACGGCCACAAGACCAAGAGGTCAATAACAGAGAGAGAGAGAGAGAGAGAGAGAGAGAGAGAGAGAGAGAGAGAGAGAGAGAGAGAGAGAGAGAGAGAGAGAGAGAGAGCGAGTGAGAGAGAGAGAGAGAGAGGAAGGCAGAGGAAGAATGGAGCGAGAAGAGTAAGAAAGCAGCAACATATTTCTGGATTTGTAAAGAAGACAAGCAGCCTGCTGTCAGTCCAAATGAAACAGCACCAGAGACTGAATTCTTGAGCTCATGTGTAAGAATGTTATTATGTTTCATCTTATGTGTCTCTATCTGAAAAGAATAGTCTAGCTAGAGAGTGTTTTTTAAAGGAGCAATTCACAAAAATAAGAGAACTATGTCATTATCTACTCAACTCAACTCAACGCAACCTTTCCAGCCGATGGAAGGTGAGCTGAAGTTTTTTTTTGTCCATAAAATGTTTATGGAACTGAGGAAGATGGGGCTTGTTTAACTTTGTGTAGCTTTGTGGCTACATTGAAGATTTAAAAGTCGAAACAACTCCTTTTAAAATGAATGTGGGCTCTTCAGGAGACTTGAATTCTCTGTTAAGGAGAATGCTGCAAAGCTCCACAAATGATTTGTGGACTAAGAAAGCTCAGCCGCCTTTCTGCAGGCAGGTGGGTGAGCAGATAATGACTGAACTTTGATTTTTGGGTGGACTGTTCACTCATCTCACCTGCTGAATTGGGAGTCGACGGGGAGTTTGCCTGGCTGCCGTGCGCAGACACGCTGGTTGCATTGACCGCAGTCCTCGCTGCATACATGTTGGCCTCTTCTTGGAACTTGCCGATGTTTTTCTTGTATCGAATTCTCTTGTTCCCGAACCAGTTTGATACCTGCAGAAATGCAGTTGCACAGGAGTTAAAACAAATTATGGCAGAAATGTAAAAGCAAACCAATGAAAGTCAAAATAATAATACTAATACAGAGTACACCTCGACTGTGCTTCCCGCAGCAGTTAGCACATCGTCTTTGATTGCTAACATTGCAGCTGCTATGAGATAATTCCCTGATTATCATTGATGCTTGTAATCCACATGTTTGTATCACTTGTTCCTGTCCGATTATTCAATTTTCTTAATTTTATCTTAATGAGATTAAGTATTAATGCTCTTAATGTGAGGATGAATATAAACATAAATATACAGTGAAGATGCTGTTTAGATTGAACCTTATGGAGTTCAATCAGTCTCAAAATTCATAAATCCACACTGAAAGAATCACAAAATAAATTTTTGGACTTTTATGTAAATGACTCGCCACAAAAATATTTCTTGTTCTATATAAATATTAAAAGAATCCACATCTAAATCAATAAGGTTCACAAATGTATTTCAATGAGCACAAATATTTTTTTTTGTTGTAAATATATATAATCCACAAATCTACAGGTACTGTATATGTATTCAAAATCATTTGCAATAGTCAGCAAAAACATATATGTAGCCACTTTTATACACAATCTGTTAATTCTGCATTTACAAGCTGTGGTTTGTGAACTTTACTGCATTTGTGCAAGACCGTGTTGAGGGTTCAGACTGACATAGAGCAGAAATCTTTGTTTGTTCCGGTTACCTGTGACACTGTGATGCCACACTTCTTGGCCAGCTCCTCTTTGGCCTCCTCGCTGGGGTAGGGGTTACTGAGATGCGAGTAAAAGTACTCGTTTAGGATCTCTGTCGCCTGTTTGTTGAAGTTCCTCCTCTTTCGTCTGGACAGACAAGCAGAAAGAAGACGGAAATTTATAAAAACACATCAATTTTTTTACACGCACCAGCAGTGCTGAAACTACAAAGTACTTTGGCCAATAGCGGCATTAAAGCTTCTGGAAATATAAAACAAAAGTAACTTTAAAAAAAAATGAAGAATGCTATAGAGTGTAATATAATGAAGGGCAGTTTTGCTCTGTTGCCCACATGGACGCACACAGACCTGGCGTCGAGGAAGCGTGAGCGCAGGATCATGACGGCCTCGCAGGTGCTCTGCTTCAGCTGCATCTGGATGGAGCTGAACTTGCGGTGGATGATGCTGACCATGCGCTCGATCTCTTTGGGCGAGATGGGTCGTGTTCGAGACTGCTCCCTCAGCAGGTTCATCACATGGGTGGTGAACTCGTTGCACGCCTGGATGCACAGACAGACAGGATTCATGAAAAGAATAACCACTGCAGAGGCCCGACAGCTGCAGGCAGGAGAAAAGAGGGAGAAATTCAATTGTGAAGAGGCCAAACCTTCGCAGGTAGGCCTTGGCCTCTCGCAAGAAGCGCTGATGTTATATCAGCAGCCGTGTTAGAGGTAATAAGAACGGCCCGAATTAAAGCAGCAGACACAGTGTGATTTTTCACGCCAAACAGATGCGACGGTGCAGTTCTACAGTCGAGGCAGCGGGACTCGCACTGCTCTGAATATTAAAAAGACTTCTCTTCAATGGAAGAGAAAATTTGACAAGTGAAGAGAAATCTAAAATGACAGCAGGCTTTCAGTCCCGTTAACGTTCAAGAGCCTTAAACTGTCTCCCTCTCTTTTCACTCCATCTCTCAGTCTACCTCGTTCTGACTCTGTCTGAATCAGTCACTGGATATGACTGCATTCAGAGTCAAGGTGTCTGTTGCTTGTCAACACCAGGGTTACGTCAGTCAAAGTGATGCACTGAACAGCCGTTTTCTGCTCAAACACACACACACACACACACGCCAGACACTACTCACTCATACGCGCACGAGGTGTACGTAGCATGGTGACACAAAAATGCTCAGGTGTGTATTGACAGTGACAGTTAGCGATGACTAGCCTTCCTGGGAGTAGATGACAAACTCAGAACGCTTTGACTTTTTGAGGGAATGACAAGACGTTACAGTCTTTGGAAAGGAGCTGGTGTGTGACTGATATAATGGCTGCAAGCCTGCTGGAGATAACGTCTCTGAAAGCTTGGCTTGTCATGAGCGCTGGCCTGTGAGAGCTGATTTCAAAAGTGATATACATTGTTTAAAAGAGAACCCATAATTTCGACCAACTTATTTGTAGTTGGACTTACAGATGGAGCGATTTCTTCCATCAACTACGCACTGAACTGCAATGATGCTTAAATATATTATTCACTGTGACAATCTCAGATTCAGCTCAGTAGAGCGATTACCTGTAAACTCCATATAGAAGAAGGATAAAGGCTGAGAGAATTGTGAGAACTAAGAGAGAGCTAAAAATGGATTGTACCATCTTTATTATTTGCCCCTGGAAGTCAACCTTTCAAGCATGTGCTTAAATAAGGCTTGGCAGTTGTGATTTATGGGAATCTTACTAACGCACTTTTGTGTTTACCGGTAAAACACTTTGATAAAATGATTATCTATTAGAAGAGGAACTGAGCTGAACAACCAAGACTAAAAATAAACAACAATAGTCCTCCTCCCCACCTGCTCATACTTCTCCAGCTCCGTGTGGTAAATTTGCCGGATCTGAGTCAGCTTGGCCCGGTAGTCGGAGTGCTCTGCCGAGTTGTCGGCTTCTCCGGACCGGCCACGCCCTCCGCCAGCAGCATGTTGTCCAGTCGCATCAGCTGAGGATCCGGAGGCTCTTCCTCCTGGGCACCACGGATACTGAGCACTGAGAAGGATAGAAGAAAAAGATGACATGAAAACACTCCGACATGTGAATGATTGTAAATGGTTCGACTATTTCTCATGCTCCGGTCTTCCGAGTGAACTTCCTGAAAAATGGTTTAAGTCTGAGTCATTAAAAGCTGCAGCCTCACAGCGGTTGGCAGTTAGGCAGGTCCATAAAACTATAATTTTATTGATTCTGGCTATAATTTCATGTAAAAACAAAATTAATAACTCAGCTTTCCACCAGAGTTCATCTTTCATCGCTCTCCTTATGCTCAGACTGTTTCTGGCAGATGTTGCCGTCTTAACACAAAAACAAACCAATAATAAAACGAGTTGGACAATTCAATGGAGAAACGCCTTGCTGAAATAAATCAGATTATGGAAATCAACACAATTAAGACGATACACAGATTTTAAAAGATTAGATAACTAAATAATGCTCAGTAATCTTTTGTATATTTTACACAATTCTTGCTCTGACATCACATGTGAAACACCGGAGCAGCATTCAGTGTACTGACATTATTTTAGCAGGATGCTTTGGTGACTGACACTGAGGCCTCTTTACGCACTTGTGTGGGGGTTTGAACCTGTACGTCTTCACACACCTTCAGGCACTCGGCTCTCAACTGACACTCAGCACTCGTGGCGTTGAGAGTGAAGTGTAAGCACGGCAAAGACAGGCTTGCTGAGACAGGCAAGCACAAACAACGCGCACACAAATATCAACCTGATGCGTACAAACAAATGCATGCTTACACACAGCCGTTGCCGCAGATTGTTAGTTAAAAAGCTGCTTTGTACAAAACACACGGGTGTTTTACTATGGACTTTTATTTAAAGCTCTGCCCTGCCTCTTTCTGCCACCAGAAGGCTCCCTCGGTAAAGCAGCGAGGCGCCTCGCTTTCCTCAGAGGTGCTGAAAACAGCGGACCAGGTGCAGCCCCGCATTCCATCCACTGTCTTCAAGGACAAAGACAAAGCTCCCGCTGCCACGACATTTTTCATCCGCACTTTAATCCACGCATCTATCAAAATGTTTCAGTGGGACGATCTAATACTGCATCCCGCATGCCTCTTCCATGATGGCTGTAGACGGTGAGGGTAAATGACAGGCTGCGTGACAGAGCAGTGAAGCCGTACTGTGGCCCACAGTCTCCGGTCGCAGCCGTGGCTCTTTCATAATGAGGATGTAAGGCTGAGTCGCCCTGTGACCTTTGCTGGTGAGCCGGTCTGTGTGTGTGTTGGGGGGGGTCCAGATGGAATCCTGGGGCCGCATGGGAAGCTTGTCTACCCTGGCCCTCCTCTTTTCAACTCCCCCATTACTCTCTCTCTCTCTCTCTCTCTCTCTCTCCCTCTCTTTCTCCTCCAGCAACAACATCATCCATTCCCATCAGCCCCAACACGTGAGCAAGCGCAGCTCAAGAGGCAAATGTCAATGGCTATCAGACGGCTGGAAAAGGTCAGGAGTTCAGATCGGGAGCAGACGCATACGTGTGAGTGTGCATCCGTGTGTGCGCGTGCCCAGAGATGAATATGTGGATGTTTTTCATGTGAATCACACCAGTGCGAAATTATAACACTCGCCAATTTCATTCAGACAAAATAGTGGCACATCCCAACCATAGGGAGAATCTAATGAGCCTAAGAGTGATTTATTCATTCGCTCCGAGTCCCGGAGTGCAAAACTAAAAGCATGAAATGGATTAAATAAATACAATTAATAAGAGAAATCAAACAATTCACTTTGCTGTGGCATAATTACCCTAACCACAGCCATCAGCTTTTTTTATTTCTGTTCAGTAATAGCAACGAAATCGATTAGACCTCGATGCCAGTCAGAGTGCTGTGAACTATGGACTATACATTAACATAATCACCTGACTGAGGAAAGTACCCACCATTACAATACATCACACGCTCTCAGCTCTGAAAACCTTTAATGCACACTTTGTAGTCTATTGTAGAAACAGAAGCCTATCCTGCTCTGTGATTCCCTTATTCCATGGACAGTCACAGATTAGTATCTATAAAAGGAAGATGGCCATCATCTAATCTTGATCATTACCGACAGACTTAATTGAACAATGAGAGGACACAATTCCCCTCTCTATCGCTTCCTCCCTCCCTCCCCCTTCCTTCCACCTCCCCTTTGTGCATGCTCTTGTATAATTCCTTCCCTGAGATGTGGGGTACTAAACCCAAAAAGGCAAGGCATTAAAAAGAAGGGGGAATACACATCACAAACAATCCTGGAGCCGCTTCCTGAATAATGAATAGAAAATCTAAGAATAAGCCTTTGTTACGGTTATTGATGAAATTAATTTCTGCTGTATTACTTACTTAAGAGCTGGCTCATACCAATCACCACACTGCCTGCTGTTTGCCGACAACGGGAGTGTAAATAAACATGACGATTAAGCCACCCACTCATACAGAGAGAATAAAGGTGCACACGCACGCGCGCACACACACAGCACAAACATAGGCGTCGTGCATGTATATAAGCACGCGCACTGGAAAAATATACAGTTATGCACATTGGCAGACTACCCCGAGCACCCAGCCTGGCGCCCTGCGAGTTCTTTTAAATGAAAACATGTTTAATTAACGATGTTGAAGTGCTCTGTCACAATTAGGAAGATTTATGGTCAAACGAGACAGCACTGATGTCCCTGACAGAAAGTTTACCCTTCTTGCCTCTGACTGGCAGAAAGCAGCCAACGCTGGACTGGATCCATTTCCCATAACACAGTAATGCAATACACTCCACATCACTGTTGTGGATTTATTTGCGTGTACTTCCTTGTCTAGCTGGTCCACATCAACTGACCCCCACAGAGGGGCAGGCAGCGGCTGTGCTCTCTATTGATTGTGTGGGCACACGTCATCTAGGGTTTCAGCAGTTAATAAATCAGGCCTGCTCCCGACACAACCGTGTGTGCGCATGGGTGTGTGTGGGCCTGTCACAGACCAGTCAGCAGGAGTGAAAGCGACAGCCACATGATAATGTAACATCACCACCATTCATCCCTGCCACACGGCATTCTGAGACAAAACAACAACAACCTCAGAACCGGAAAAAAAAGCAGCGTGATTTACAGCCGACATGACAAGTATCACTAATACAAATCCTCCCCTCCCGGCTTCTTGAAAGAGTTCAGCATCCTGCTCTCATCTGCATTTGATTTAAGCCCAATGAAGCAGTCTTCGTAAGGTGCTGCACTCTTACATATTTCATACTGACCCGCACACTGGAGGTAACCTACAGAGCTGGGCAATTAGCATAGCTGAGAAGACCAAATGAATATTATGTTATAAATTATATTACAACCAATTTAGTGTATATATGGTCATTTCTATTGAACTGGATCTGGGTTTTAATAAAGGGATTATGGGATTTCTAATTATACCCAACAATATTGGTCACTCTAAATTGCCCGTAGGTGTGAATGTGAGTGTGGATGGTTGTTTGTCTCTATATGTCAGCCCTGCGATGAACTGGCGACTCATCCAGCGTGTACCCCGCCTTCGCCCCAAGATGCTGAGATAGGCTCCAGTCCCCCCCGCGACCCCTAACGGGATAAGCGGTAGAAAATGAATGAATGAATGAATGAATATAGTGTACATTATAACAGCTGCTATTATAATTCATTTTGTGTTATTGGAAATAGTCTTAAAATGTATGTCCTTCTTATGCTTAAAACTAGATTTGTGGTCTAACCATGAAGTCATGGAACTTTTGCTCAGGACCAGAATGTTTTTTTTTTTCCAATTGATAATGGTATGCTGTTAAAGGACTGCTCCATCAATTTAGCATTGTAGTCCTATAACACTGACAATTAAAAATCATTAAGTTGATGCAGCACTAGAAAGATGTTATACTTTGTTATCACATGACTTCAGTGTCTGTCCCACTTACATTACACCTAAAACAATTTCACCACCCACAGGACGGTTAAAGATAGCTGTTAACCTCATTCTTTAATTCTGTACCACCAGTTTGTTTTTAATTTTCAAACCTGTGTATATTTATCAGACACGTTGCATGTTCCTCTATAGCCACAAAGGGATTTTTACTACTTCATTCACAGATATTTAATATACCTGACTTAAAAAGACAGTAGGCCGAGCTGTGAACATTTCGGCTAACACTTGAAAATAAAATATACAGTGTACTATATAAGAACTGTAAAGGGATGCAAACAGTTGTATAAGAGCTTTAGTTGAACGGAAATAGCTGCATAGATTGCAAAAATGAGACTTCTGATTTGGAGATAGTACACATAGTAAGGTAAAAACTCTTGTAAATTCAATATCATAACATTTCACACAGGTTTTTTTTCCATGAACCAATAACTTTTAGCTAATTGACACGAAACAGTTGAAGTTAAATTATTTACACCAGAAAGTTTCTTATATTCAGTTGCCTTTCAGATTACTCATTGTTTTTAGATTAATTGCTCAGTCATGTGTTACCCCAAAAACACCAGAAAATCACGGATAACATTCATTCCATTTACTGACAATTTGTACCTCCATAATGTCTGGCAATAAGGATAAATATTTTTTGCCAAATAACAGGACAATTTAAGAGTCTGATCAAACATGTAATGACAGTTTCTGATAATGACTGCGACACACAAATCCGTTGATCAATTCGTGGCAAAAAAGTGTTCAGGTTGAAAGCCCACGACTACCAATAAAAAAATCACCACACTTAGTGCTAAGCAGGAATACCATAGTCATTACTGAGAACACTAAATGAACATTATACTGCATTATAATTTACTGTATACTGTACGTGGTCATTTTACTGAACTGAATCCGAGCCATAATAAAGAAATCATTCAGTCATTAACACAATCATTGTGAAATGGCTAAATGTATCTTCGCCATGAAAACTGTAGTTATATTGGATATATTGTGCCGCTGCACTCGCCCTTAAATGTTCTGTAAGCTGAAAGCTAGATTTGTGGTCTATCTATGAACTCGTGGGAAACGTTCTCAGGCCCAAAATGGTGTTATCTCTCACCAGATAACGGGAAGCTATACAGCCACAGTACACAAGGGCATAGTCATAAAGTACCTCTAAAATGTTTTATCAGCCAGCTCGAGGATCGTGCTAAGAAAGCGGGCAGCGTCCGGGTGTTGTATCTGACCCTGGGTGGGGGGATGGGGGATACCAAGGACAAGAAAAACACCAGAGAAAAACTGGAGGGACAGGCGGCTACGAGGAGATGTGGACATTCTGCCAAGGAGGGGAGAGAGTGATGGAGGGAAAATGAAAGGCGAAAAATAGAAATGGAATAGAAAAGCGAGGTGTCAATTAAAAAAATGAACCCCAGTGCATTTGGGAGGTGACAGCTGGTGGGAGACGAGCTGACAGGCATCACATTAGGCGGATTTGGTGGCCGCTCCCCTCCTCTTTTTTCCTTCCTCCTCCCCTGTCTCTCTCCCTCTCCGGCTTCCTTCACTGGCGGGGTTCTCATGCGGCAGCAGTAGCGCCGGCAAGCGAGGCAAGAACTCAGTTTGGTGTTTTCCAGAACAAGTTCCCCCTGCAGCTACTCCTAATAATGGTAATTATCGTCATCACTGAGGTTTAAGCAGGCCAGTTTGGGGCCTGAGGGGCTGGCCTGATAATGAGGCAGCCAGCGCCAGCAGACAAGACCATTCAGAGCACCGCCCCGCCACCGACACAGAGCACCCGCGTTTGAAAGCCTTCATTAAAATAATTAATTATTCAAAACAGGCGATACATTAGCCCACTGGCTGTCAGTCTTTCTTAAGGTGTCTTATAAAATATATATCTTCTTGATTGAATCAAACTTGTGCTCAGCCTGTGCAGTTTCCATCGCTGCAGGCTGCAGAAGTCACAAGCTTGAGCATGTTGGCCTGCTAGCACAGAGACAAAGACATCTCTATGGAGAGAGGACCATGCGACCAAAAATACAAAGCTCACAAATGACCAGTCACGATGACTTTAAGATAAAGTCGGGGCAGGGATTGAGAGTTTTTAATTCACAGTAGGAAGGCGATACAAAATGTGATGCCTATAAAGTCCCATTAGAAGTCAAACCCGCGGTGTTGCAACTGAAGACCGTCCGTTCTTAAAGAAGGAGAGTAGCAGTCCCTGAAGCTAACTGAATCAAATATCATATCTGTTTTGCTAATGATACCAATATAATACATTGAAGAACATAAGCATATTTTACAGGAGATAAGAGCCATACTCAGCCTACTTTGTTAAGAATGTACAGCCTTAAGTTTGAATAAACATTTGATGGAAATTTCCATACTTTCTCTTTCATGTTGGTGCTCAACAAGTACTGCGGATCAACACCCTGGCGAAAGCTAAGATGATTAGTATTGGAACCATTTATTCTATATGCCATAAAGCCATTAAAACTGTCACAAAGTGCAGCAACATTTCCTTAATGTATCAAATCTATCTTCTTCTTTTCAACAACTAAATGCCAGCCACTGATTAAATGACAGCCGGCGTTGTGATGCTGTCTTGGGCAACAGTTGGCGAGGTGACGTGTGACGCATTTGCAGCCAGGAGGAGATGGTCCATGACAGTTAACATGCTGCCCTAACTGTCGCCCAACAAGCCCTCCCAGTGCACCAGGACACGTCATGAAACAAGAGGTCCAGCCACAGAATCCTACTCAAGTCCCTGCGGTGTGTGTTCCTTTGCATGGCACATTTCATAAGGCTCCGCTCTTTGACTGGTGATGAGTTTATGCGAAGGTAATTAACAGTAATTAATCCTTAATTACAGCAATTAGCAGAGTCGCAGTAAATTAAGCTACATCTGGAGGCATGGAGCAGGGCTAGACAAATAGGGGGTGAGCTTTCTGACAAGGGGGAGACACACATGGCAGACATTGTGCAGGTCTACCTGGGACGGCTGAGACGCTGTTCCCGCTCCGGGCCTTCTGGCGGGCCGGTGACACGCTGCGTGATCACAGAGGTGGGTGATGGGGGCAGGGTCTGACGAGCACAGAGGACTTAGAGGAGGAGGTTCATTTCTGAACAAAATTGTTTCATCTAAAGGGAGAGAGGCTCCCTGAAGCTACCACACAAGGACACCCAGTATATGGCCACTCATAGACAGTATCGCTGCCAGTTCCGCTTCGCTGTGGTTTTGGTTTTACTTGATAACATGTGAACACACATTTTACACAACACCGCTATGTGCTGTAGATCACAGTTCAGTCAAAATTACACCCACGATGTACAGCAGGGAGTGCAGAAACACAGTGGTGCTGCTGGTTCATTATTATCATTATTATCATTATAACTACAGAGTCCCTTCAGAGTCACATGGGTCAGTCCATATTGTACTTTACTATTAAAAAATATGTGTGGTTACTTAAATTTCCCCATGACGCACTGCATGTCCACCGGGAGCAATATCTTCCATGATGACAATGCTGCTCTCCATTAAGCACAAGTGGTCACTGAGTGCATTGAATGGCATGATAATAATGTTAGCCATATGCCAGTGTCTCCTCTGTAAATAGACCTGATCCTATTGTCTTACCTATATATAGATACGACCCAAACTGGGCTTATACGTGCGCGCATCTTTCCATAGTAACAGAATGAATTGACAGGTAACGTCAGCTGTGATAAATGCCAATCCTGTGCTGTTCTCAGCTGCTCAGGAGTCTGTATGGCAAACCCTGATGCTTTTGGCTTTACCTCCTTTATTTTGGAATCATTTAACTGTGGTTAAAAAACTGGCAGACTCCCTCATGGGTGTCAGACAGCACTAACCCTGGAGCCTTCCACAAGTTCAGATCATACTCCCACAACTACAAAGGGAGCTTTTGTTGTCCCATGATAAACTGTGGAAAGACTAAAAATATCTGTGCAGTTAACGTGGTGGGTCCAGAACATACAGCTGCAAATGTTTACTCTGATTTTATTACTGATGAATCTCACTTTTTTTTTTAATAGGATTTAATCATTTTAAGTCTAAAGTTCTATAGATATTTCCATTATTGGTCAACCTGCAGATTATTCTTTTAAACACTTTTTATAGTCTCTAAAATGTAAAAAGATATTCATCAATTCATCACAATTAATTCATTTATTATGTTTTTTGCAAAAATCTTGTCTGGTCTGATTCAGAAAACTAGCAGATCTTCACATTTGAGCAGCTGTAACCAGCAAATATTTCTCTGTAGAAGTGAATTCATTGCTGATTATTTTTTTGTCAACAAACACTTGGATTAATTGATCAATACAAATCAATACCAAAACTGAACACACAAGTAAAAGGTGGCATTTGCAATTAAACAAAACAAAAAACAAAAAAAAAAAAAAAAAACAGCGATATTCTGTTTGTACTGACCAAAGTAGAAGTAGGTGGGATCAGCAAATAATTAAAGTTTCAAATTTTAATTCTCATTAAAACCTGGCTGTGTACCGCGCTTTCAAAAATGTACATATTGTTCAGCAGAAGAAGAGTTAACAAGTGTACCTGATGCAGACATGCAGACACCACATGAAATGAGTTTGTCATTAGTCATTTTCAAAATAAAACCTGATGAAATGATTTCAGTATCACGACTTCTTGAACTTGTTCATCATATTTGACCAATACCACAATAATACATTTTTTTTATATTTTCACATCTATAATTAACACAGAAATTACATTTTCCAGAGCTACATACTGGTCATCACAGCTTCATGTCGCTTAATTTGGATGTGCTCCAAATGTTTGATAGGCTCTGAGCGCTCATTAATATTGCAACACTTGAGAGACTCGCTCTGTCAGGAAACGCAGTCTCTCCCTGAATTTATACAGGTGCTTCGAGACAAACCCAGTCGAATCGGCTTCCTTTTGCTGACTGTGCACTGTGTTTGGACGCTGTCACAGCTACGGACACCCCTGCGAGGTTTGCCACTTTGCAGACGCCCGGTGCTCAAAATGCCCCGTGATGCTCAGTCTGACCCCCAGCAAAACAATGTGAGAGACTGCCGTCCATTAATTCACACACTGCAGATTAGTCATTATTAAAATCTGCTTTTCCACCTGCATGGAGGTGAGATGGATGGATCAAAAACGCACATGGCCAAAACTTTGCATAAACAAAACAAAGCAATTAAAAGGCAATTTTTTATGCGCAATAGCACTACTGACACTTTGTTAATGCAGAAATGATGCAAATAATATTTGACTATTGTTTGCTAAGAGACGCTCCAGTGTCACAAGGTAAAGGCAAAGAATATGAGTGCGCGCTGAAGATGCTTGAACGAGTTTGGGATGGAAAGGTTCAACTTGGGACAAACGGGTTAGAGCTGTATCAATGAATATGACAATGCAATGCCTGTAGGCAGAGGGAAAGACAGAGATTGAGAGAGTACACAGAAAAACAGAGAGAGAGTGGTTACAGCAGAGGTAGTGGTCCAGGCAGCGTAAGTAGCCTGGTTGGTAGGCCTACCCCACCACTGGCGGATAAAGCCTTGTCATTAATCACAAGCTGTGAGATCGTCCCACTTTAGCAGCTCCTGCTGTCAATCAGTGCTGAAATGTGGGTCTGTGTGTCTGAGTGGAGTGGGACTGTAAGCGGGGGAGTGCGTTTTTGATGGGAATGTGTCATCTTCGCCTCCAGCATAAAGAAAGCATATAGTACTAAGGAATTAACGCATTAATGCAAACACCAGTGTGCAAGTGCTAGACGTCATTTACATGAGAAGCATATCGAGTCACCCGCTGGGAATGGAAACAGATTTTCTGCCCTAAAAGCTGGAGCTTGATCTTAAAAAATAAAGACAACACTGCTCTCTCTAACGGTGAGCACTACTATGGTATGCAGACAGCCCTGTGGCATCAGCGGCACATGCCAGAAACACTAATATCCCATTTAAATAACGTGTATGACTACGGAGCGCGTGTTCAGCCAATCAGCTGGCATCTGATGTTTCTGTCCGAAGTTAAAACACTGTCACAGCTGTTTGCGGCTACTTGAATCTGCAGCCGTAGAAGCACAAGCTGACCAGTTCAGGCCAAATATCAATGTAGGTTTGACCAAGGCATTTTAAACGCTCTGAAAGGATGATGAGGGAACCGTCATCTGCCGAAGCCACATGTTCTCACAGCCAACATGTCAGATGACGGCCTGGTCTGTGTTCCTGAGCTTTAAACTGTGACGCTCCACTTAACCCTGTAGCGTCCGTTTTTCTCTCTGTTACAGTTGGCAATCATAAATACATAAACTTCCAGTTAGACCTTCAAAATAACACTTGATGTTGAACACGTCATGAGTTCTGAGTTTTGGGCTGGTAAAATTTTGTAATGCTCGTACGTTGGTCGGGTTTATGCAGCAAAGCCTGGTTATAGTATGTTGAGAAAACATCTGATATAAATGGGTAATTTTAGTTAGAAGGTAAAGTAAAATGGCTGACTGAATCAACTCATTTTCTTGCTTTTTTATGAAAAACCCTTTTGTGGCTTTAAATGGCTTGGATGTACTTTTACAGTATACATGTGCTACGTTAGCCCCGCTCCGTCTCTGCTCACCACTCTGCAACCCATCTCTGCAACTAGTCTACTGTATGCTGCACAGTGGCAAGTTCTAACATTAAAGTAAATCAGCCACACAAGGTCACCTACAATTTTGGTAACTTGACAACAGATGTGGTACAGTTTGGTGTTTTGGTTGCCAGATATGACACCAGTTTTCATCCTGAGAGCCTGTGCTCATTTCTAGAATCAGAAGACAGGCATTGATGCTGTGGTCAGCTCTTTCAATATAGTGAATAAAGCTGTGGTAAGGATGCACCTGTCCTACTGTGTCGAAAAATCAATATGAACACATATGATGCCTAATAAAATAAGTCAATGAAGTGTAACATGTCGACAGACGCTGATGTAAAGACTGCTGGAGAAAGTATTCAGATACACTAAAAATCACAGTAAAACCTATAAATCTCCAGCATTGTATATATGTGTAAGTATAATCAGGTAAATGTAGTTAGAGTATTAAAAGTAAATGTAACATTTAATGTTAAAACTAGTGTTGGAATAGTGAGAATTCTCACAATCAGAGCCTGATAGACCATAATCTCAAAAACTAAACAAAAATTCCTCACATTTGACAAGCTGGAACCAAGAAATGTTTGGCTTTAAACTGCTTTAAATGATTATTTTTTAATCATTGGAAAAAAAAAAATGTACTGCTTTAGTTGCACTTTTATTTACACTGTTGTTTAATTAAGACAGGAACATATTTGAACAGTTCTTCCTTATTGCAATAAGACCAGCCTGCCCTGATGGCAACATATAAACATTCAAAGCATACTGTATGTTTATGATGACTATTTATAATTAAATATATTAAATCATAGGAGTGTCCTAGCATAAACAACAAAACCAGAGGGTCCCTTTGAGATAGCACTGTAATAAAGGAGGAAGAAAAAAATAATTAATCTTACACTTTTAAATTGAAGGAATGTGGAGAAGATAAAATTTCTCTCACTGGTTCTTATGTTTGTCAACTGTACTTTTGCAAGCCTATATTATGAGAAAGCTCTACATTTAGGGGGAAATCATTTTAGATATCTTTACTTGATCATCATTTCTTTAAAATGAACACACTTCAAAATCAACATCATTCTGTAGTGTCAAGAATTTCCCTTTCCAACTGTACATGACCACAGTCTAAAACAAATACATGGAAAATGTAATAGGATTTTGTCACATAGAAGCATGTGACACATCATTTTTGATCAGTCATTTGTGACGGTTTGATTCCCGCAGTGTTTGATTCACATTAAATATAAAGCATATCATGTCGAGTTTATTATTTTCCGAGCTTGATGAAGCTGCAGCCCCGCAGCAGGTCGTCCATCCTCGGCCACACCCCGGCCGGGACAGCAGTCATATTCCGTCGGTCAGCCTCCACACACCTGCATCCCCAGCTGGACCTCGAATCCTCCAACCGCTCCCACAGCCCCCCCACTCTACACTGCTCCACTCCCAGCTGCTGGTCTATTTATAGGCCCTGTTTCATTTCCACACCTGCAGGGAGCCAGAGTTGTCACAGTGGGCACACAGAGCCTCTCTGGAATACTGCATGGGAATGAAAATGCACCTCGCTGATGCAAGAAACTTATTCTTGTCACTTTCTCTTGGCGGACTTGCATGGTGCTATTTTGTCGTGGATGTGCAGCTCAATATGTGGTGCAAAGATAACACGAAAATAGGAATCCTGTGAGAATCGATTTTCGAATAATCACATGTGTGCTCTCAGACCAGCTGGATATGTTGTCGGTAGCCGCATGGGCACTACTCCTTTATGAACTACATTAAACTGGAATTGGCAAAGTAATGCTAAGTAAATTCAAAAATGTGTGAGAGTTCCTATTTCCTCCCTACATTCCTGTTTTTTCCTGTCATGCTTTTCTTTCTGGATGTAGTGGGCTGTAGGATCCAGTCAGCGGATTATATTATCAGTCTGACCTAGTTGCCAGCTATCTCCTGAGACCTGAGGAGCCAGGCTTTCTGCACAGCCTTCCGCTGCTACAACACGCACACTGTGTAACTTTAATTTATCAGGGAGAAGAGGAGGGAGAAATGTGACAGGTTGACAGTTCTCTTTGCCTGCCACTCTGAGCACTCCCTCTCCCCACAGCGTGCCGGTTAAGGGTCCTCGCTGTAGAACAGTGCATTACCGAGAGTGACTTTTATTCAGCTCGCTCGAATCTCATCAGCAAGGTTGGGACCTTCTTATTAACAGGATATTAATAAGAAAGCGGATAATTATGTGATTCAGGATGTGGGCAGTTAGCTTAATTTCATAGTTTTGCCTTGATTGCAACACTAAAAAAAAAAAAAATGAATCTACTATAATTCACTCATGCTAGGTCATTTCCATTGGATCCAACATAATGCAATCATGTAAACACACCAAATGCATCAAAATCTATCAAAGGTAAAACCACTTCTTCTGGCAAATGACCCCTGTCAGTGTCAAGTTTAGCATGCATTAACCATGCACGCTAATTTTAGCTGCTTGTTAATAATTCTGAGTACTTAGGGTCAGCCGCTCTTAAGCCGTTATGATTTTTTGCCAGTATCTCCTCACAGTCCACTGTCTATTCTTTGCCTGCGGTAAAAAAAAAAAAACAAAAAAATCTGGAGTTTGCACACTGCTAGGGCGAGGTAAAGATTACACAAACAAGATTGAGCCACACAATAACACAACAGTATCCCAGCAAATTGGCCACAGGTGGCATCTGTGCACATACGCAGGACAAGATGGCACATGGTAACCCATAAGAGCATCGTGGAGGACAGATGGACGAGAGAAGAGGCACAGAGGAGAAAGGTTTAAAGGGCAGAACGTTTTTAAAAAGTGTTAAAAGAGCTGTGTTAACATCAGCGAGGCTTTGCATTTTTACAGTTAAAATGTCTGGACACAGGAAAATGTTAGTATCAGTTTAGGCTAACTAGCCAAATCCTCACTGAAAAATAAGGCTAAAACGAGGAAATTCCTAAAGATTTGTTTAACAGAAAAAGGACAGGGTATATATACACAGATTTTGTATAATTATATTACTACATATCACAAATATATCTGGCTTTGTCACATATTCTTGCTGTAAAAAGGGTTTTGGTTACACCTGCACCACATTCCTTTGACTGAATAAAACACGGCATGGCACACCAGAATCAACTTTTAACATTTTTTTTAAGTTTATGGAGCAGACACAACATTTAAATATACAGGATCTGGTTATGGTTAAGGAAAGATGGCATTTCTGACTTATATTAATAAAAAATAAGTTTGTGAAATACTGACATGTAATCTTTTTTTTCCCCATTTTTGTCCACGTGTTGACTGTCATGAAAATAAAAATTCAATGAGCATGTAAAAGAATCCCTAACAGTAATCATCTTTATTATTCAAAGTTTTCTGGAAATAATATATACTGGGAATGGAAATATCTCTTTGTGTGCCGAGTTCTTCAGGAAATACCGGTAATTACTTTCCATTAATGGTACATTGAGGCAAAACATAACCATATTGGTAGAATTATATTTAAGTGTTTGACAATATAAAATCCAGCAAATGCAAGATTTCTTTCATATATTCTTAAGAATACGGCCCTCATACTGAGCAACAAGTGTTCAATTTAATTTCATAAAATCAATCATGTAGTCATTAGTCAAGGCAAGGCACAATTTGGGCTTTCAAAAGAAACAATCTGGAGCTGTTATTCTAACAGCACAAAGGACCTAAAATCACAATCATGACACACTCATTGATGTGACAGGCAGTACGATGGCAATATACTGTGAGAACAAAAGACTGAACTAATCAGCCTGTAGATTTAAAAAATGAAAGAGGAATTTTTCAACAAAGGGAACGCTGACAGGGAATGAAAAGGTGAATAAAAAGTGATTCTGTACAATTCAATGAAATCAAACCTTGAAGGAAGACATGCAGCGCGGAGGGAACATTACAGTGTTTATGCTCCATGTTCACAGTATAGTGGCATATGCAGGTGGATGATCATCCCAAAATGCAAAACAAGCTTGACTAATTTAACACCTGTTACCATTACCCAGATACCGTAACTCATTTCCAATTCGACAGCTTCGCAGCAGCGGGACACGCGATATTTAAGCGGAGCAGACCCACACATGCAAGCGAGATACAGGCGAAACACTGGAGTCTTTTTGGGTTGCGACCGTTTCCCCTCAGTTGAAGGAAAAAAAATTGCTAATATAGTTTTGCTGTGAAAATTTCACAGTGGTGGAGGTGGGGAGAGATGTGCTGCTGCCAGATTAGGCTCCAGTTTGTGCAACGGTTATAACCAGGCTGTTATCAGGCCTCCAAACAGAATAATCCTCGCTGTATCAGCGCCCAAACATATGGGGCTACACAAAGCAGTGGCAGCCCCTGACAGAAACCCCCTTTTAATTACACAGAGGAGGGTGGCAGGACCTTTTCTCCCTGTACCTTACCCGTCTACACTTTAGTTTCTGTCTGGCTGTCCAGGAAATGCATTTGATTTTAAAGCAGGAAGCTAACGTATAGCGCTAAATAAAGCTTGCAGCATAACTATGGTGACCTTATATCATGTTAACATTGCAGATATGGCAGGTTAACAACAAAATAATTCCCTGATTAGTTTATTATTCATTATTCCATACTGTATATAAATACAGATTTTTTTTTTCCCTTTTTTTCCCCGTGAAATTTAACTGAATATCTTTGATTTGTTTTATTGGACACCATCTTGGACATTTGCGATTCTTGTTATAGACACAAGGATAAGAATAATCAGCCAATGAATCAATAATGACAATAGGTAAGACCTCACACTTGGCTTCGGGATCATTGAAAAGGCAAAATAATCTATAAGAAGGCGTCACGTTAACTGTTACAAACTGTTGTGTGCATTTTTCTAATTTGCACACTTAATAATGAATTGATACAGCGATCATAAGCTTAATCAATATTGATTTCTTTCAGCCCTAATTTTAGTCCTGGGATGTGACCCAACCCTACATTTACTGACACGATTTGTACATTTCAGGAAGAAAGAAAATGTTATACTGATCAATAATGTGTAAAATACATCAAAAGAACACCCAAAAAGCCATGTCAGCACGCAACATTCCGGTCTTGACTGTTGTGGGGCTCTCCTCCCATCTGAAGGAAATAAATCCCTCAATCTTTTATATACTGCCCAAAGATTGTGAAGTCGTGTTCAATAAAGTTTAAATGTCACCGAGGTGTAATAACTGGGATCATATAAACGCTGGGCTTGGAAAAGACATGCAAAAAGGATAGCAGTACCTTTCCGCACGTGCAATAAAGTTTTATTTGGCTGAATCGACCAATAAAAGTGGGTTTGGATGGTTGTCAGTGGGGAGTAATTGGTCCATTTTACAAGAGCGATCATATTACTCAGAGACGTTTTGTCATACGGTGAGAATGAAACTTGACAGGGACACGAGGTGAATCTTCTTGTTAGAGATGTGGCTTCCACACCAACCGTCAGCTGTAACATGAGGGTGTAAATGATACCACGAGATGAATATGCAGGTCTGACCATCTGCGTTGCACCGCTCTTTGATTCTTGACGTGCAGGAAGGAGATACACAATCACAGTCTTTCGGTGAGCTGCGGAGCCCATTTCACACACAGCCGGACAGCAGAGAGACTGCAGACCTTAATTGCGTCCAATCTTCTCTGTCACACAGGGCTGAAGGCTCACCAGGGCAAAAATCGAGCGCACAAAGTGCTATTAACCGTGTTTGAGGACTCCTCGCCGATGCACACCTTTATTTCAAACATAAAAAAAGCCACATTGTCGCATCTCTCCCAGCAATCAGGGTTTAGGTCCATGCGGCATATTGGATAACAAACACAAGCTGCCAAACCTTCACCCGAACCGTGGCATGAAGCTCGAGACACAGCTGTTAAAATGAGATACTTGGTCTGAAGACGGTTCTCGCTTTTGATACGAACTTGCAGTTATCCTGTGTTTCATCAGACCTACTGGAGAGAGACATAAATGTCAACCACCGTAATGATTTGTAAGCCAAACAAACACATACCAAAGGCGATGATAACCTTGAGGAAAATAAAAGGGGGTATCTTTATTTTGCCATAGACAGCATCTTTGAGATCTGAAGCTGTTTTGTCTCAATGTTTTTCAAACTACTTCTCTCTGAAGTCAGTCCCTTTTTTGACTAAGACTTGAGATTTGAACTATAAAGACACGTGATACGTAGCAGCTTGTAACATAAAATGCATGACTACTGCTGTGATCTCTTTAATTAGTCAAAATCAGAAGTAACCTTGATGAAACAGAGTAGCGTCGACTTTTCACCTTACATGTGCAACCGTGTTTTTTAATCTTTATTTTATAAACACTTTGCCGCCCGATAGCTGAATTAATGCATGATTAAATCACAGCCGAGGTTAAATCAAGGTGTTTTGTTTTTGTCATCAGGCCTGGCCCCGCTCTTTGATTTGACTCCCCAGCTGGTGAAGCATTTGGTAAGGAAATATCTGAGTGCAGCCGTAAGCCAAAAGTGTCAGCGTCTATCCATCCCGTTAAGAAAGGCTAAAAAAAAAAAAAATAATCAAACACTCTCGCCTCTTTGGAGCCACACTGGCAACTCCACGGAAAACAGACAAACACAAACACAGTGAGTGTCTCTGCGTCCCTGCTCCCACAGGAAACGCTGGCAGAGTTGGGGTAAACGGACGGTGCCGCGCGGCAAGGCGGCCCCTAACGATCTCCCCTCTGTTTCAGCGGACTGAGAAAAGCCATTACCTCCCGCCACATTACCCTGCCATCCCTCACATGGTGGATGGCTCCTCTCTCCCATGAGCACCTTGCTCCAGTTATGGCTGGCAGTGCTCACCTCCTTACCGCCTCCTCCTCAACACCCCGTCCATCCTCCTCCCTCTGAAACCCCCAGCTCTATACATCACATTTAACACTTTGACACTAACAGTCTATAATGTTTCTATTCTACAAAATCACTCTGCCAACTCCAGGATAGCAGAGCAGAGTCTGAGGAAAATAAATACCACTCTCAGCCGCTGGCATTAAATTCTAAAGGAAAAAAAAACAAAGTACAAAAGGAGCCTCTTATACACTCAACCGGTACCTGAGGGGGTCCTCTGGCTGCAGTGCAAGTGAGGGATAATTTCAATCAATGCCCATTACAGCTGCAACTGACAGCAACTGCTCACATTTTTACATTGAGCATTGAATGTGCCAAATAATTAAAAAAAAAAGTCGTATAACCATATTTTCAGACGTCAACAACAACCCTTTGCAGCACTTTATAGCTGTATGAAAGAAACATTTCACTGCATTAAATTATTAAAATCAAAAAGTGGCATGAATAAATAAAACCAGCCCTGAATAAGTGATGTGACAAGACAGACTTGAGGCATGACCCTTAAAAGTGTCTCAATGTGTCAGCGGCAAAGACAAGTGGGACTTAAAGAAAAAGGAGCAACAACAGGCTGGATTGCCGAATTAAAAACAATAAATGAAACATGTCATGTGAGTCATGTGAGTCTACATGAAATCCAAGAGGAGACAATAAAACGCAGAAGGCGCCCACAACTCATTGCATCACATGTTGTTCCTTTTGTCTCTTTCTTTAATAACAGTGTTTGCTCGGGCGAAATCCAATCATTTCATTGTCTCCGAGCACATTTCATGTAAATAAACAAACATTTGCTCAACCTCACCCGAGTATTAGCTTTAACGTATCGTCAGCAAGCCTGGCTTTGAGAGGGCATTAATTTCAATTCGCCGATTTAAACACTCCAGTTTGTTGCCATCCTTCATCGCAGTACGCCACCAAGTCAACACACACAATAGGCCTATTTTTCAATCTAATGGCAGAGCCTACTTGCCACTAACAAAAAAGAGAAAAAAAAAAAAAAAAACTCTTTCTTAGAACGAGCCACTCAAAGAGTAACCCCGCATCTCAAAATGAGTTTGAATAATTAATTGCAAGCTAAAACAGACGTGAACCCCAAGAAAGGGGCTGGGGAGGGGAGCTGGAAATATATTTTTTTGCCCTGAGGCCAGAAGATCTCTCATCTTAGAGGGATGGAAAAAAATGTAGTCTTTGAGGATAGAGTGTGTAATCTCCAGTGAATCTAATGATACAAAGTAAAAGATAACGCCACATTTCATCACATCTGAGACAGAGTGCTTCCTCTGGCTTGCCCTCGAGGTGGCAGGGATCCATAATCTGAGGAAATCATTCTTCTTATGTAGTTGAGGTATCACAAGCCCCTGTTTGACCCGACTCTCAAGACAACTGATTTACAGGCGGACTTACAAGCCAAAAATTTCTTCAAAGGACTTTCTGATAAAAAAATTCAAACAAACCCATTTGGTTTCCTCTTGGTTTAATACACTGCAATAAACACTGACAAGAAATACAAAGATAAATTAAGTATTAATGTGACTGTTATTGTAATGTATTTACAGTGCTGCATCCTGGTGTCAACACCAGACATTTAGTCTGATGTTCTTCTCCTCTCTGACTTGTCCTTGGCCCATTCCTTTGCAGTAGGCTTGTCTTTATTATTTAATTAAACCACTACGGCCGTTACATTAATAATTGAGTGTGAGAAGAGACCCAGGGCAGCCGCAGGCTCTGGCGCACTGGGCTTCCTGGTGAGGAGTGTATTAAAAATGTGTGTGTTTATGTCCCCAGGGCGTCTGTCCTGGCTGCATAAAATTGAATTGGTTATATCTAATATATCATCCCCTAAGAGTGGCCGGGTGGGGGGTGGCGGGGGGCTCGAGATGGTCGCATCCTGCCAGCAGGGAATGAGTCGAGTCTTAGAGATTCGGAGAGACGCATGAGGCCGTGACGTTAATGTCCCTCAGAATCAAATCGATGCCTGTCCGAATCCTCGATGTGCATGGCCTTAAGGTAGGAGCACAAGACGAGCCCAGAACGAGATTAAACCCACTCGTTACTGCGGTCTTTGTTCACTTCTGGTGTCTGCTGATGCATTCAGTGCGAATGGGTGGACGATTTCTTCTTATGAAAACGGATTACAAACAGATAGCAAATACAGGAA
>KV751351.1:4591957-4604734 GCA_001698575.1 Mola mola
CTGACTTTGTGAATCCCATACTCTATGGGAAATAATACTGGATTTGCCTGCACGTTTGTAGCTGGTATTATATGGAGACAAGCTGATGAGCGGTGCAAAAACACTGCATCAACAACGGTGCAGCTTGTGCTTGTGTGTCTCACTTAACATCCGAAGCAGACATCCAGGGAGAGTCGGGTAGCCTCATTGATTGGTGTTGTTTCCATCTGGGCAGCAAGCAGCGACTGACAGTGGATCTAAGCCGCTGGGAAAGGCGACCATTAATCTTGGTCCTATTTAGGCGGCGTGTATTAATTTATGTCATTTTTACTAAGTCAGCCAGGGAAGCGCACTTGCCATTTTATGTTTGACTGTTCATCGAAGTCAGGGGGGTTCCTTTGTACAACCCCAGCGTGCTGCCAACACGCCACTTACGTGGTAGTGGCAGGATGCCAGATAGAATGAGATCCAACACCTCGAATTACAGGTTATTGCTAGGGCGCAACTGCCAGGGCGACCACTTCCATCACAGTGCCCAAGAAAATCTTAATGTGAGGTATGCCTTTGTTATAGTAAGAAAAAGTCTCCTGTTCAGCAGAAGGGGGACAAAGGGGATTTGTGCATGTGACTCAACAGATTTAATGCTATGACAAATGAAAACCACAATGGTGTAATTCACAGGTAGTTGGAGTACACAGTGGGAGCCCCGTGGACATATCTGTAATAAGATCTGCAGGTGTTTCAACAGCAGCAATATGAGGATACACGCGTCCGGCAGTCCTACTGCATGAGGCAATTCCAGGAGATTGAGAGAAATCCAATCAAATCCGAAGAGCGCCAATAAGAAAAACAATGGCTGAAGGAATTGCAACTGCAATATTATCACCAGTGCTGTTTTGTAGATACTAATAGCTGCTCCAGAGACAAACATCTGATAAAAAAAAAAACTCCACTCTGCCACAGAGCAAATTTCCTCTCTAAAGCAATTTTATAGTCGATAAGTAGGAGGGCATTTTTAGTGTAATGGATCTGAATATGATCTTTGTCAGAAAACTAAGAACACAGTCTGGTATAAAAGCTCCGGTTTATAGAATGGCCAGCGCTGCTGCATCAGATAACCAGATTGCGGAGGGCAGGAAGAAGACTATAGATAAATGGAGATGCAAAGCATTCATTCATTCCTCGGTAGCTCTCTAGTTCCTCTGCCCTCCTTGCTACTCCCAAGACGGTGGGAGCAGCAAGGTGAACGACGAAGACGGTGACGAAGACGGTGAATGAAGCATTGGACAGACACGCACACTTCCTCCCATGCATGTGAAGACAACCAAACTCTCTTGAAATGCAAACTTTGATGGTTTACATGTTTAAAGGCTGAACAAGAATGCAAATAGCAGATTTAACTGCGAAAGAATATGCAAAACAAACGCACCTAGTGACCTGCCGGTGCCCCGACATAGTAATATACAATAACGCATACAGTCCTCGCCACACACAACGTGACCATTCTACAGCCCGATCTGTAATCATGGCTAATTCCTACTCCCGACTCAGATACACAGGGCGTAATTAGCCTCTTAGAAGATGATTAACATGTCTCAATTAAGCCAGTCAACATTTGCATAATATATTAGCTGTCTTAATTTCTAGTGAGTTAATATCCGAGGACAGGGAGCAGCAAAAATAGACGCAGTCGTTTCTGAACTGTGCTGATAATGTACTGGATATAAATATGAAAATAGAGGAAATGTCAGTGGGTAAAGTGGAATCCAGGCTATTTATGTTTGATATAACTCAGTTTAAAAGCAAAGATAAATGTACAATCGCCACATCTCCGCTCAGGCTTCTTTTAAAAATACATTGCCTGTTTGTTATTATTCACTTAGAGGAACGTTGCTGGTAAGTGGAGGAAGAGCCTCATGTAAACTCGCAAATCAAAGCCTGGCAACGTTTTCTCTGGAAAAACTTTGCACTCTTTTTGAAGTTATTTATTTGAAGTCATTTATGGGAGAACAGACAGGGTCCTGTTTGGCCTTATTTCTGTGGAAACTAAAACATGGGGAGGATGGGAGGGGGGGGATAAACTGCTGCTTCGGCACTTCCAAGTCAGGAACAGATATACAGTCTCCCAGCTAGCACAGGGAAGCCAAGGACATAGCCATTAGTTTCCGGACAGCGCCACATCGGAGACTAATGCCTCCATCTGTCACTGGAGATGAGAGGAGAGTAACAAAGAGAGGCAACACTAACCCCTGAACTCATCATGGACAGCCGTGTCAATTAAATACTGAAAAACAGCAGCACTGGGAGCCATAGTGACCAATCTATCCACTGCTTCATGGGAGCTCAACTAGCACCTCTGTCAGCATTTCATGTTAATGTTACTGAAAAATAACATAAATCCTAATTTGACATTTTATCACCACCTGCACTTTGACTTTTTTTTTTTCCAAGCTTCACAATTACAGCTGAAATGATCAGTGAATTAACTGACTAGTTCACCGTCAGACAATGAATCCACAGCTACTTTCAAGCTAAATGCCAAAACTTTTGCTTCTTCATGGGGATAATTCACTGCCAAAAACATCTTTTTGGCTGTTTTATTTTTCAACATTTTATTCTAGACTAAATAGAGGCTTTGTAAAAAATACCCAAAACTCAAATTTGAGTAAAAGTAAAGATAACATGTTGAAGAATTAGTCTTATCTGATGTTAAACATACCTCTGCTACATAATAGTTACATGTACGGTGTACAATAGGTGGAGGTAATCATCCTTGTTGTTTATCAGATCCAATATTCCACTTTATTGTTGTTTTTTTGTTTTAAACCCGACCAAGCAATAAAAAAGTGCTATTTTGTCTCTGATGCAGCATGTAATCTGCTAATTAATAAGTAACAAACGATATTGAATAAATGTAGTAGACTAAAAGTACAATATTTATCTCCAAAATGTACTGGAGCAGGAGCTTAAAGTAGCACAGAAATACTCAAGCAAAGTACAAGTACAGCAGCACTGTACACTGTACCACTCAATTATAAAAAGGGTAAATTTGAAACTAATCAATCACGAAAATAACTGCAGCCGTACTACCAAAATCAAATTTATCAAACATTTTTAAGATAATGATAAAAACTGCTTGAGAGCAGATCAACACTGTGATTATCAAACATTTGTAAATGGGTCTAATTGAAGGGGAATGCTTGGAGTGCTTGTGTGTGGGGTGGTGGTGACTGATTCAGCAGGTCTCTTGCTTTGATAAGTTAAAACAGTGTAATGCATTATGCGTCTGATCACATTAGTCATGCAGGAGCACTCCATCTGAGCGAGCCTGTGAGGGGGTAATGTGAGGCTGCTGACACGGAGTGGCCTGACGAAACAGTCCCAGGCCCAAGCAGGGAGCGAGCCAGAGGAGCAAGAGAGAAGCCCTGAAATCTGACACCCAGAAACACTCACTTGGTGTCTGGCTTCTCTTAAGTAGTCAACCTGTACGTGCCAGCTTCCCTCGCTGTAATGGTTCCACACACACAAAGAAGCTCTCCACACTCTCTTCACAGGATGTGGAGCAAACACAGGAAAACTCTCAGGAACTGGAGAAACAATGATGATAGTTTAAAAAAGAAATTTTTTTTTAAAAAGCGGAGAGGGGGCCGGCAGTCAGGGAAAACATTTTTTCGTGAAACACAACACTGGCGGCCAGAAGGGACGTCTGCGAGAGGTAACACAAGGCTCCGCTGCTGGTTACACAGCGTGCAGACCTGAGCTTGTTTAAGCTTGCTAAGTACTCTCCCGCTGTGACACAGACCCGACCCCGCCACAAATATACAGAGAGAGGGGTGGGGTCATCAGTTTGGGCCTGCACCGTCCACTATCGCATGCACTCCCGCCTTGTTTGTCAGCTGCTGGCCAACGGACCCCTCGCTGCTGCAACGTCTCCCATTGCTGCCGTCGACACTCACACACACAACTGCTCTTCCATGCAGAGGAGCTACATGTGACACACATGTGATTAACTGCGTGCACACTTGATATACGATCTAAAGAAATGTTTCCTCCCTTCAGCAAAAGGTCGAGGAGAAGGTCCGCTTCAAGAAAAAAAAGCCGCCTCTTTATAAAGAATATAAAAAAGACCTGACAAATTACAGGCTGTACTCGGCTCACACACACACTGCACTCAGCGCATTTGGCTGTAAATGCCACGGTGAAGCTTTGAGTCATTTTCTCTGTCACTGCAGTGAAAGGATTTTCAGTCTCACTTGCACAAACCTCCTATGGGCGAAGATGAGCCGCAACTCAGCTTTTCAAACGGAGCCGGCGAGGACACACAGAGGCAGCCATTAAGCCCTGATTCTCTCATGAAATGTTCTGGGTCATTCTCAACTTTCAGATTCCTTCCCGTCTTTATCAAAACAACGTAGTTCACCAGAACTGCGGCGATATGTGGTTTGGAGCATGTTTTTAAACAACTCTTTGGGTGAAAAATATTTGAATCATCAGTCATTATGTTTGAATTAAAGAGAAAATGGGAAAAAAATGTCGAATTATGTTCATTTCCAAACTTGGTCCTGAATGGAGGGGAAGAGAATTTGCTGGCGGAGGGGGAGCCTCTCACATCAGAAATCCCAGTTGCCAAGAACGGTGGGACAAGAGGACAGACAGGGGGGAAAAGCCAGGAAAAGGTCCAAGTTACTTTGTTCTTCTTTTTGGAAACGAACTCTGGTTGAACCCAGGGAGACGCCAGACAGTTTACGAAGAGCCAGGCATTACTCTCTCACTTTTCCAAGCCTTGCAATTTAGAAACAGGGCCCCAGCCTACTATAGCTTCCTCCTCACAGACCGCACTCTTTAACTTTTTAGATCTGGAAACACAAAATCCCAAAGTATCTGCTGCTGACTCATAGGAATGATATGTCAGTGAAAACACTTCACGTAAAACTGAAGGAAAATGGTGGCAGACCTCTGTTTATTTTCACCCGTCACCCCTGTGAACGCAGCAACGCCGGGCAAAGTGACAAGGCTCTCTCGATAATCTCAAAGGCAGCTTCAAATTTGTGTTCACAGATAAGGTTATATCAGATATTTTGTTCCATTTACTCCCTCACAGGCTTTCCTCACCTGAGCCGCTATTCTCTTAATCTGCTGTTAAGTGAGGAATAATTCACATATTGACCCCCGTCGCAAACGGAAACAGCACAAAAAATATATATATATCTCCCGAACCACCTCTGCGTTTGAAAAAGCTCACTTCGGCCAAGTAATACAGACCGAGAGGGGTGAGAAAACCCAGAAAGGCCCAGATGTCGGAGAGAAAACACTCCAGTCCAATGACAGCTGGTCGCATGCATGGTGTGTGACATTTGTCTGGGAAAATTGTGGAGAAAAAAAAGTGTTCACGGTGGCTTAAGAGAGGATGAGATTTTGAAATATAGAAACAAAGTCATTCTAAAACCGCTGGAATACACTGCAGTTGCCAGTAATCAGCAAACGAGGACGCCGAACAGAACTTACCTGTTTTCTCCTTTATTTCACACAAGACGTTGAAGAGCGCGGGCTTCATTCTGTGGCAGTTCAGTGCATGTTTCCTGAAAAGAGGACAAGGTACCACTTTCAGCATTGACATTCATTCAAACAAGTGGCAACAGTCACACACCCACAAATAATCACAACAAAAGCAGGGAAATTAGGGGAAACGTGAGGGAGCCAATGCAAAGAAAAATTTTTGTTTTTAAATTTCATTATTTCTTTCATACATAACTGAATAAACAAGTTCATCATATGGAACAATTCTTCTAATTACTCTTGTTCCAAACTATAGAAGGGGATCTACGACATGTTATCATGGCCCAGGATTACGATAAGCTCCTTTGTAACAAGGTAGAAGTGTCAGACAGATATCCCTCATCGGGTCATCTTAATCTCCAATAATCACACAATAAATAACAGTTGTGATTTTTAAAAGCTGCATTAAATAACCAAATGTAAAGTTTTCCACGGTGTTTCGCGGCTTTCACGGCACTTCGATGGGCGCATTTGCTTCTTTCATTTACGGGCAGTCCTGGTATTATCTCCCCTCCATCACCGATAACACGGCCCGATATTTCAGCTCCCCGATCAGTAAAACAAGTGTGTTTTTCCGCGTAGCCTCACCTCGCCTGTGCCTCGTCTAAGCTTTGGTCTGTGATGGTCATGATTTGCTGGAGTATGTCTCCGATGTCCTGCTTTCTGCCCTCTCCGTCCGTCCCCGCCGTGCCATCCTGCATGTGCTGCGCCAGGCCGGGGTGTCCGGCCATGCCTACCCCGTGGGAGTGCATCAAGCGCGGCTGCTCGTCCATCCTCGACCGCGGTCGCCGCTGCCTCGCCTCCAACTTTTAAATGTTAAAAATCGAGAGGTGGGGGAGAAGATGTGGAAGGGAGGAGGTGGGGGGAGAGGGGATAAAAAAAAAAAATCCTCTGCGTCTCTCTCACCCCCGACACTCCTCCTTTTTTCTTGGTAAGATTTTCTGGATTTGGGAGGAGGGAGACTGACAACCTCTCTCTCTCTGTCTCTCTCTGTCTCTCTCTCTCTCTCTCTCTCTCTCTCTCTCTCTCTCTCTCTCTGCTGGTTTAGGTGAAATCTGATCTGAATAGCTGCTTTTGGCTTTGGCCACTCCTGCACCGCTACTGGAAGGAGAAGAAGCAGCAGCGGGAGAGGCGAGGAGAGCGCAAAAACAAACAAACAAAAAAACAAAACAAACAAAAAAAAAAAAAAAAAACAAGAGCAATGAGCGTTAAAAGGCTCCCAATCTGCTCAAAAGCGCGGCGCGCTGAGCTCCTTGAATGAAACCTCCGACGTGCGCGAGAGCCCGACGCGCCAACACGCGGCCGACCTGCCTGCGAAGGATTTGGACGCAAACCACCAACTGTTATTGTTTCGCTTATGTCTGGTAACTGACTCATAATCAGGGCATGGATGGAAAGCCTCCGCCCCCCGAGCCGCGATTGGAGAGGCCGGAGCGCGCAAGTCCCACCTCGGCGCTCTGCGAGCACGTCAATCATCGCGCTCGGAAAGGTGCGACGCCGTCATAAACGTAAAGAGATGCGAGCAACGCGAGCGGACCGTGATGGATAGAGAGTGAATATGTGGCCTAATAAATAACGGTGAGTGGCAGTGAGGCTCTGACCCGGCGGGACAGCGCCGGGACGCGCTGTCACCCGCGCCGTATATTCTGCAGCTGAACATTTACATCCGTGCAATCGGCCGGAGGAAGAGTAAATCAAGACGAATTTATCACGACGCGCAGCAGCAGTTGTTGTGTCGAGCGCTGTCGCGAGCCTGGACCACAGCGAATTTAGTGATTCCCCAGTCCAAACTGAGCTCCCCGACTCTCTTACCGGTGTTAACTTGAAGATGACATGGAAATTAATTAATTAATTACTGTAATCAAAGGGGAACACCAGAAAATCTTCACGGCACCATTATTGCAGCCAAATAATTCACGATTAACTGTGTTATCGCGGCATGTTGAGTATCATAATGATAATATATTACATGACATATGATTCCTCAATATCAGCGTAATGGTTCATATTTCTAAGGCCTACATCAGGACATCCCAACTACGCCCATTTTAGACAGCAGTAAAGGCTGTAACCATGGTGTCAGCATTGGGGTGGGCCAAATTTGACCTCTCGCCTTTCAAAACCAAAATAAATACTGAGGATATACTGTGCATGCACAAGGGTTGAAACACTATATTCACGATTCACATGTATCACAATACATTAATACACCAAAACTCTAACTAATTGATTCTTGGAACAGTGGTATTTTTAATGGTACTGATATTTTACTATTGCAGAAAGATATAATTGTGACCATAATTTCACTTTTGGGAGGTTTTATCGCTACCTCCCAGCACATATGGTAAATCATGTACGCATGTATATCTTGTGAATGAAGTCATCGTTTCTAAAATGAACTAGATGATATTGATTGGTATTACGATACACATAGTCAAATACGATACGACTTGATTGAGACGTACAAAATTAGCATGCAACAAGTGAGAGCTACAGTACATTTAATATTGCAACTCAAACAAGAGTGATTTCTGCACCGTTAACCACTCAAACGTCATGTGAAAAAGGGCATCCCACCCAAAATATATTATAATTACAGACTTGTTTTCAGTGTCACTTTACAGGTGTTGGTGAGTCTGGCAAGACAATGATTTAAAGCCTTCTGTGGCTCATTCGAAAATGTGATAATTGCCTTGAGTGAGTCAGTGGCATTCAGTTTGAAAATGTAAAAATAGACCTGACAGAGGGGTTAGAGGGGTTATCAGGCTACATTAGCAGCTGCTAGCACGACATGCCTGAATGTCTGTCTGAACCATTGACCACAATAACGATGGATGACCGGTCCCAAATTCCTCAGATTATACAAAAGCGAAGCCAAACTATCCAAGATACGAGGGCTTCCATCTTGGGCTGGTGGTGTCATTTGGAGCCAGAATCAATGCAGTTGTGACTGGGGCAGCAAATATAGGTACAGAGTTCTCACCTATTCACCTGCCTCACCCCACTTTTATGGAAAACAATTACTTATTATTACTAAAGTGCTCAGACAAATGAACCCTTGATTTATCAGCACGATAAGAACTACTTAAAACAACAGACACTCTCTTTGGGAAAAAAATAATTTGACTTGTAGTTTTAATTTTAGTTTAACATATGTCCCACCTGATATCATTAAGGAGGAGGAGTTTATCAACTATACCACTAGATCAAGATGCTTTGGCAGCCAGTGCCTTATCAATATTGTGAATAGGTAAAAGGGATTCAACTAAAAAAAAAAAAAAATGAAATAAAAATTCAAACCTCCAGCTGATCTAATGTGAATATCTGCAGGTGTCCTCCATCTTTTCTCTTTTGTTAGTTATTTGGCTGTCATTGGTTGAACCAAGCTTCATCAACCAAACAATTAGTCCTTTTTTCAGGAAAATAGTCGAATCAATAATGGTGAAATATCAGACCTGTATTGAAACACCTTGTCACTATTCGAATCCAACTTGTAATATCTGTAATTGCATGACAACTATCTCCCATTAACACCAAAAAGATAAAACTCATAATATGCGTGTGCTGCAGTTCTGGGCTTCAGAGTCGGCTGTGCTTCCAACAAACGCTTACTTCCTCTCTTTACAGGCCGGACAGAAATCGATCAGTCAGTTTTCTCATTACGTGCTGAATAGGGAGGTAGGGCAGTAATTGTCACGAGGGGCAGGGTGAGGTCGAGGGTAGTGGTGGTGATAATGTCTGACACTCAGGAGCTGCACGACTGCACAGCACACTCCTGAAATGAAAGTCTGCAGTCCAACAACCATTCAGCTTGATTTTATTTCCCCTTTAACAGGGCTGTAACGACAGAGATTATCTTTGTGCTGAAGACTTAACAAAGACAATGGTGGTTCGGCTGTGAACATGCTTACTGAAAACATATTAATCAGACGAGACAAATATCAAAATTTTGATTGTCTTCGACATTCTGTTGGAGCGGTTCTTCAAATCTTGATCCATAACTCCCAAACATCAATCTCCTTAAAAATCAAAGGCTGCATTAATTAGTGAGAAACATGAACTAAACAGCTCATTATTTTTGCTCAAAATTCTAATTTATTCCACTGTAAACCCACAGACCGAAATGGCCTTATTGCTTGTGGATTCTTTTGGGAAAGAAAACTGAATAGAATAAATAAGACCTTGTTTGTGGCCCTGATTGCTGTATTTCACACAAAGCGGCATTTGCATCCTTAATGAAAGGGGAGGGAAAAAAACATTTGACATTGCATATTTTCACTCCATTAAAACCAAATGTGTTGTTGCAGCATTAATAATCCTGCAAAATAAAGGAGTAAGTGGGATTTGATTATAATTGCAAATGAATTCTGATGTAAAAATATTCTTATGAATAGTTGATGTTTTTCTCCAGAAGTTGTTTTTCAGAGACTAAAAATGTAAATGACAACCATGTTGGTATTCCCAAAAGAAATTTGCTTTTGTTGAGTATTGTTGGGTTTACCGTTATGCAATGCTGCTCATAATAAATATGGAACATCACGGGCTGTGCCACAGACACATATATATATATATCCAATTCATATATATGATATTAAAGATATGATTGGAAAATCTCTGAGCAGCTAAAAACAAAATGTCACGTGATGTGTTTGGATAGTGTCCATATGAAGAATGTTTAGAGATATACATATTTGTTAGGATTTATTAAGAATTAATGGTAATAAAATTCTTGATAAATGGTTTATAACCCACTTTACTCCTGTTGTAACCAAATATAAGGACATTATTAGCAATAACTAATTTACTAGACACAATATATTTTAGGCTGGGCAATATACATACACATGTATATGGTATAATAATAATAACAATAACAATAATGATAATAATAAACTTTATTTGTATAGCACCTTTCATACAGACATGCAGCTCACAGTGCTTTACAACAAGAGTTTCATATAAAATAGACATAAAAGCTAGAATAAATTTATATATTTAATGTTGTCTACCTGTTTTAAGCATGTTTTACCATTTCAGTTCCTAGTATCTATGACAAACGTTTGTGGAGAGATATTGCAATATATACTATATATAAAACTGCTTCCAATGAACATTATGTTTTTAACCTTGTTAACATGTCCATGTGGTGCTTTTTATACGTTGTGACACGTTATTTCTGACAAAAGCAGTCAACATCATGGCAGAGGATTTCTTTCATTCTTTCATTCTGCAATTCATCAATAACAGTCTCCAAAAAAATTGATTAAGGATAATTATTAAGAATTAAGGAACCAATCCAGAAGACTTGCCGGGGTGGGCTTTACATTGAATCAAATCATAGGCGACCCTGTAAAGCAGGTAAGCTCTGGCTGCAAGGAGAGGGGAGGAGCTCTGAGCAAGGATGGGGCGGGGCTTAAAAGCAGGTAAGCTCTGGCTGCAAGGAGAGGGGAGGAGCTCTGAGCAAGGATGGGGCGGGGCTTAAATGGCACACTCAAGATCCCAACAGCCTAGATGAGTCAAGGTGTAGAGTTACAGCAAAGTCATTTTTATTTTCATGAAAAATTGAAACATATAATTTTACAAATGGAATTAGTTAAGGATACGCTCATATATTGGCTCAGTATTGATTTCGGGTGATAAAGATGCAGTCAACTGCAAATAAGGTGGCATGCACTGATACCAGTGGATAACAATTATCTGTTGTGTCGCAATGGTTTTGCACTGGCTACATCTGCTGTCGTACACCTGACTGCAGCTTTAAAAAAAAAACCTCTGATGAAAATCATATTTTTGCTAACATGCCTGTGGTATTTTTATGTACTACACCGAAACACATCATTTTTGTGTAATTTTAATTATATGCAGATGATTTCTGTATTTCCTTGACACAAAAGGGCATCAATATCTCCCCAGAATTTCCATATCAATGCATCGCAAACCTGTTCATTTAGTGTTAATGAATTGCTTCCAAATGCTAAATGCAAGTTTGATAACACTTTGTTGCTGACTCCACAGCACAGGTACTCCTATCTGGACCAGGGTCAAACAACTTCTCCCAGAGAGAGCTCCAGGTCAGAGCAGGTTAAGTTATGTATGAGCTAGGAACACACTAAGGGAGAGAGCAGCAACTGCATGGCACATCTCTCCAGGAAGTAACCTTGATGAAAAATTCAGTTGTTTGCAGCTCCTGGTGTCCCTCAGGCATGAATAAAGTGAGGCCCAGACAGAGAGAAAAGACCTGGGCTCAGCTTGAAACTACTCACCGACACACCGCCGGGGAGCACACACATTGGCTCGCATTCGGAGATGGGCACGAATTAAACTTTAATCGCGCCTTGGATAGATTAAAAGACATGAGCCGAGTCAGCATTTTACCAGCACTCGCTCTTTTTTTGTTGACCAGTCACTTTTGAACTCCTGCTAAACGAAATACCCACAGGTTCCAGTTTCGGTGCCAGAGATGAGCTTTTTAAACAAACTACTTGAAACAAACCTGAGGTATAGGAGGCAAAACCCAAACAGCTGCCTGGCCATTAATGCGATATTAGACCTAAATCACCTCATTAAAGGGTTGCTCCAGAATTTGTTTTGTACATCCATTAAGTTGGGGCAGTCGCAAGAGACATATTCATTGATAAAAGTGCATTAAAATAATCCAGCCCTTGAATCTTACACATTATATACTGTATATATTTTTTTTTCCTTAGTGTAGGTCAAGGTCCAAATATATAATGGATCCTCTGAACCTTATTCACTGGAGACGTAACAGTAGAAAAACAGGTATAATATCAAGGTCTCGGAATTGTGCACACTCATGATGGATGCATTAAGAATTCAATTTTCAGTTCCTTGATGTTGTTCTTATGAAGACAGTAGGCGCACACGTCCAAAAGTCTTTCAGGCTTCCACTAGTTTTTCAACTTTTTTCCATCGCCAACCGAGCCAGTTGAGTGTGTGCACATGTGAGACGTCTTCCATGGACAAACATGCTGAATCCCTCTTGGCCCAAAAGCAACATGAATAGCATAAAATAATTTAATGATACGACTCTTTGTTGGAATGAATGGGTCCAATTTTGATGAGAAAATTAGTTCATTATGTTGCTGATGAAGTGTGTCATCTATGTTAAAAACACCTTCCTTTTCCCCGATGCGGGTTCACTTCACAGCAGATTGGCCTTTTCGGCCAAGCCGTCTCCAGTGTTGGTTCTTGGCTGGCTCTAGTGCTGGTTTAGTTAGTGCA
>KV751351.1:4612639-4629565 GCA_001698575.1 Mola mola
TGAGAAAATGTGCCAGATCACTTAATTATAACAACTGGAGACAGCTGGCAGCAAAACAATTAGGAGTGTGAAAATGATAATGATGATTATGATGAACAAAAATTTTAATTGCTTTCTTTTCAAAGCGAGCACATATTTAGTGGGCAACTAGTCTGTCTGTAGCTAATGTGAATTTCACCAGTCCAATGGTAACTTTATCACTGACCAACAATCTGTTATGTTCAATGAAAAATGTTGTGTCAGAATTTTGATCAGTACTGTTTTTTGGGGGGTTTTTTTGTTCACATGTAGATCGTACAAAATATATTTTAGCATGATTAGCCTGTATTGGAACAATTAACATTCGTTGTTGTAATGTCAGTCAGAGATGCAGACAAAGAGCCTGTGATCTCAAGACCACATGATGATCACAGTCACAGAATGATAACTTCAATAGCAAGTCATCATAAAATGAGCCCAAGGTGATGGTGGCAAGTCTGCAGCAACAGAACAAAAGCAATTCAAAGAGGATCTCGCACAGACACAATGACTATCATCCATTCATACCAGAAACATTTAAATCTCCTGAGGTCAATGTGCTTTTTCTCAAACTGCTAAACCCGCATTTCAAATCAGAAGTATTGACTTTCTTTTGGTTTATATTTGCTTTTGAGGAGCAGTGCTAAAAAAAAACGGTTTATCGAATTGCTCTTGTGTCAATAAAACAATGCTGTTCATTAAATCTGTATGAATTTGCTTTCAATTTTAGATGATGCGTCTACAGAGTTGCACCTGTGCTGTTGCATGTTACATTCCTGAATCTCATCCTCACAATGTGCATCTAAGTTCACTGGAAGAGAAAAGCCATTGAACAGAGGTGCTGTAAGGCCCTGCAGAAGGATACGTCTCTGTCTCTCACTGGCATTTGCATATTAGAGTGTTTTCTGGGGAAAATGAGCTGTAGAAATTAATTCAGGATTAATTGGTGACTTTATCTCGTTAGGACAATCTAATTTAGGGGATGATGGAATTGTTTAGACTCCCTTTTGCATAATTGGATTGCGGTGAATGGCTGTCATTACCGTCTTTTTAGCATCGTCTGTGGGCCCCCTCTCTCTCGTGCAGGCCCCAGCCTCATAAAGAGCGATGATGTGTTACGCCAGTGTTGTGCTAACCCCTGGAACACACCAACCATGCTGTAAGAAGTGAGCATGTGGCTAGCTGTGCAGCAGTGATTAACTCTCTTTTCAAAGCCATTAGCTTTACAGCGAGTGGCACGCTGCTGTGGAGATTTCACATGAACACATAAGCATGTGGCTAACAACATGGAGATGATCGACCATCAGAGACAATGATTACCTTGTATACTTAGCCACTGACAGGCTTTGCACCTCTGACAGCATCACTTGACCCCCCAGAGGAGCTGAAAATGATATCTAAAAAAATCTCTTGATGCTTTTTGAGAGGCTTTTATTGTTTTTTCTTTCTTTGTCCGGCACTTTTCCAACACATTTCGCCCTTTCATTACTTCCACAATATCTCCTAAGACAGTTTGCAGTGGGCTGCTTTTTTCAAAGTGGGATGAAAATCAATATGAGAGAAGCAGAGCTCATGTAAAGGATCACTCACTGGAATACCTGATCTTCTCACATCAACAACATTGATGTAACTATGGAAACAAGTTCCCAAGATAACCGGAAATGTGTCTATCTCCTGACAAAAGGTTTTCTTATATCTCTCCCAGCCAGTTATGCAATTGCACAACACAGGAGGAGTTTATATCTGCTGCTCCCCACCATGATAGCATCATCCTTTTTCTGTATGCGCAAACTGTATACATATTATTCAACGGGTCGCTCGCTGGTAAACAAGGCCGAGTGAAATCTAATCTATGGTGCTGATACTCAGGGTGTGCCAGGCTAATTGAGTTGATGTATTCTGTCCCTGTAGGACCTGGACATACAGTAAAAACAGACTCCGTCAACTCATATAGCTCATGCGCTGTACTAACTCACGTTAGTACATACATAGTCTCACACTTGTCAGCGTCAGGCATGCACGTGAAACTGCAGTTTTCCACAACAGCACAATCAGATTACTTGAATGCTGTTAAAGGGAATAAACTGCAGAAAAGAAACAACATGCTACAATGTCTATCCTTATGTTTGCCATCATTCTCCATTTCCTCCCTCCCTCTGCTCGTGGTGCCTACTGTGTCATGCTTTTGATGCATTTTGGCCCCCCTCTCCTCGTCTAGTGCCATTTCCATTCTTTGCATAAATGCAGTCTAACAGTATTAAGTATTCATGCGTGTTGGGGAAGGTGGTGCCTGTCCTTCAGGGTAAGTGTCAGGGCTGCGTGAGGCACAAGAAAAGCCCCGGGGAGAGGAGAACATTAGGATCCATCAGCCTGACAGACAAATCATTCTCTCATGTAAACATAAATATGAGGGTATGTTTCCACCGCCATCCCACTATCTGTTGCTAGGCTACCTTGCATTAAGCAGTGTAGCTGTCCCTGTTCATTTTGCTCCAGGGATTCCAGCAATACCATCATATAACCTGCTGAGTCTTAATGAGAAGGCCAGCTCATAGGAGTGGATATGAACATGGTGAGATGTGAAATTTATTCAAAACACAGCAATTCAGCTGTCTGTCAGACGTGGAGCAGCGGCACAGAAATGTTTATGAATCTGAAGTGTTTTGGAAAAGAAGCTTTGAGGGAAATATTTCTTTCTGCCTGTACACAAACACACCTGACACGAGAAAAGGTCACAATGGATCAACACACACACACACACACACACACACACACACGGAGTATGCATGCCTGCACTGATGCAACACACGCAGGCTCACACACACACACACACACACACACAAACAATATGTGATGCTGAGCTTCATAAAGGTCATTTGTTGTTGAGAAATCACTGATTCCTAAATGCATTAACAAAGTCAATTAACTATTCTCCGACAAAGGAGAAAGGAGCATATCTCCAATGGAAATAGAGCATCCAAGCCCGCCCCCCCCCACACACACACACACACACACACACACACACACACACACACACACACACTCAACCACTGCCGCCATCACCACAATTACAACAACTCTGTGGCCAGATAATTACGTGAGCCATAAATGGGTAGCAAAAAAAAGACAGTACAAGGCAATGGTCACGGAGAAGAAAGAGCAGGGAGATGAGGGAAAGGAGCGCCAACAGCTGGTTTGAATAGATTGTGTGTGGGATGAATTAAAAAGTTGAACCTTTCCCCGGCTGTATTCAGATGTCTGCCTCTGGGTGATTAATCATGGCCGTCAGGACCTGTAGTCCTTTTCAGAGGGAAAACAAATGCAGCCACTGTCCTCTCTTCTCCAGTGTGCCCAGGGCCACCAGCCTGCCTGCCTGGTCACAATACCTGAACCACAGAGGAGGCACCCTGGGGAGTCAGGATGTGCAGACACACTGTAATCTGCTCCAAACATGATGGCATGAACAAAAACGCCAGGTTCAACAAAATTGCATGGCAGGCTTTATTGGTTTTTGTGCATCCTTTTTGTTTTTCCCAGTCAATAGTTGAGGCAGGTGGCACAGAGGCAGCTGCAACTGGTGAAAAGTAAATGAGAGCAGCTATAACGAAATTAGACATTTTGAGACGCAGGACAAAGGACAAAGATGCAGCCTATTGCTGATGTCACACCTGTTCTGCTTGAAGCTACTTTACCTGGTGAATTCCTACATGGTAGTAAACAGCTGATCTAGTTCAGAAAAGACAGTGAGAAAGTCAAGAGCAAGCAACATTGAAAGCCCTAAAGAAGAAAGTGTGTCATCAGCATAAAAATAGAAGCCTGCTAACAAATTCCTAATCATATCCCCCATTTCCTCGAGGGGCTGTGCTAAAGAGAGTAAAACACCAGCCAGTAGATGAGAATATGTGACACATTAGCTCCAGAGACTACTCCTTGGTGTTCCTGAGGTTTTTTATACTGTTATTGACTGCTAAATTCAGCATTATCTCCCCACAAGTACCAAACATGACTATTCTCTGTGCAGCCATGTATCCTCTCTGCAAATGTTAAAAGCCCAATAACGGGGGAGTAAATGTCTAACACTGGAGAGGATATCAGGGCAGCTTTGTCAATCAATCAAGTAAAAATGATATCTTAAAAGCAGAATGTACCACTTATACATCAAAGGCAGTGGAAAAGCATCAGTCTTGACTTAAGCTCGACTGAATCAACTAATGTCTGTGCGGCTTTTACGAGCAAATGAATTGAATGCCCTTCAAAAGAGAGAGGCCCATACTGATTGTGATGGTGTATATGGCTTCAGAGTAAAAGACCTACGTATTAAAAAATCCTTTGTACCCAACAAAAAGCAAATGTCAGTGTTCCCACTGGGTAAAAGAGTGCTTTTATATGTGTGAAAGGTTGTGAGGGTAGTAATTCAGCGCGGCTGCAAAAGGTGCTGTATGCTGGCAGCATGGCAGCCTTCGGAGAATGGGCCACGGCCAGGAATTTCCAGAGCCTCTTTGTGTCTCTGTTTGACCAGGCGTCTCCTGGTCCACAGGAGCACAGCTTCAACACATCTAGCAAAAGAACAAAGCGGCTATTATCAGCCCTATCTCATCCCCACCCTGCCTCAACTTACTGACACCCAGGGACAAACAGCGGCGGGGCTAAGCCACTCAGCTCTGCTGGGGGACTCTGAAGCAGACACTGAAGCGGACTGGGAGGTCCATTAAACACATAGGCGACACCTTAGCTGTGGACAAACATCAACACAATAGCATGCGCCGTTGGTTGCCACAGAGATGGGAGGAAACAGAGTACACCGCCAGCGGTGACAAAGGACGGGAGGGGTCAGGCACTATGGGCCATTGGCAGCTGAAAAGCCTCTGCAAACTAGCCTGCAAAAAAAAAAAACAACACCCTGTTTATTTTGTGTTGCAAACACTGTATACTGAAAGCAACCATTCAGGTGCATGTAAACCATTACTAACAAGTCATCTGCATAAAGGATCTCTGCCATGAAATAATTCTATGGCATAAAATGTTTAACAAAACAATTCTAGAGTGAAGCATATGTGCATGTTCAACCATAAATCATCATCGTATTTTAAAAGAAACATTAGATTACTGTAACATTATTAACATTGTATTATTCAATCTGTGCCTAATTTCCTGCTCTTGTCAGCTTTAAAGTTTTACAAAATTCATCTTTTTTTGAAAATTAATGCAGTATGGAGTTTAGTTGCTAGAAGTGTTTGACTGGACAAAGCTACACATTGAAAACTATTTATTCCATGCTGTAGTATTCTGCTAAGGATCAGCGAGAAAGGAAGGGAAAACACAGTCTGTACAAACATTTGTTTTATACACTATCTTTACAGTTATTGAGTCAAGAATACACGGGTGTTTCACTGTAGGAATCTACTCCATGTTACCAGACACTCACAATAATATTTTGACTGTACTGAATGGCGAAACAAGTGAAATATTTATTTGTTTGACTTACCCAACACCAACCATTGCGTTGCATAGCTTTGTCATTCTATAGTGATATCTTTTCAAAAAAGATGTATTTTGTGAAATTTGGGAACCTAGAAGACAAGGAAATGGGGCTTGGATTGAAAACTACACGAGTTCTACTTTAAGTATCGATGGTGCTCATATTAGGTAATATATATACAGTATATATGTCCATTCCTTAAAACATGCTGTGTTTGTACAATACCTCAATAAGAAGAAAAAAGAAGGATTAAAATTGTCTTATGGCTTTTGTATAAGCTTTTGGGCACTATTGTGTTGATGTCAGATGATTCTTCATCTCCTTGAGATAAATGTTAAGCTCCATTAACAAGAAATAAGTGATCAGATAAACGGTCAAAAAGCTTGACATAAAGCATTGTCTCTTATTTCATGAAAAACTGACATTTTGGGGAAATTGGACAGTGGTAATACATTGTCATCAAGCACAATGTTTTGTTAAGAACATGTGTTAATTTTGTGCTATCAGTCTGTTTAACCACAGTTGTCTTTGTTTAACTGTGGCGCTGCTGACCCGGTTGCGGTTCAGAATGTGACGTGACAGATTTTTCTGATTTCATACATAAACTGTGAAAGTACAAATGAGCCTGATTAGGAGAAAAAAAGCTCAAAGTTATCATATAAATGTGGTCACATGCTGAGTTTACATGTTTCTGTCAGTACCTTTAGTGGGTGTTGATTGGAATACTGTACATTCAGATCATTGAATCATGAAACTTAACATTCCCACAAACCAAAGGAAAATACACTGAAGGCTGTGTGTTTTCTGCTCAGTGTCATAAATGTTGATCTTTTTGTTTTTGTATTAGAGTGTAATGTGCCTCATACTGAAAAGTGTACAACTGACCAGCTATGTACTGAGTCTCAAAATGCCAATCATGATATTCATAAATCAAAAAGTTGATTTTTTTTTTGTCTTCATATTTTTTCAATAGCAAATCTGTGTGGACCAAATTAAATTGGATCGGTTTGCCGAGGAAGCAAATATGCCGGAATTTATTTGAGAATTTGCAGCATTTACAACAATCTTTTATGCTTTGATTCAGTTTTCATTCAGTACAAACTATAAGTGGTGATTCATGGGGCTTTTCTGCATCACCGGCATTCACAGCGCTCCTCTTTTTCACTACAAATAAAACCTGTCAATATGATCGTCCCCTCTGACCTCTGAATCTGACAATACGTCTGCTAACCACTTCAAAGACTCTAAGAGGTGTCATCAGTTTCTTGTTTTCTCCCCTCTGTCTGCCTTTCCCTCTCCTCTCTCGCAGCTCTGCTTTTGCGCACCTCTCTTCCATCCCTCTACCTGCCTGAGCTGCTGTGGCCTTGTCTGAATCTCCTGAATTCTCAGTTCACTGCAGTGTATCCGCCTGGAAACACCACAGATGCCAGCACTTGGTAAGTTGCAAAGAGGACAGGGAACAGTGAAAGGATGAAGATGTTAGTTATGGCAAATAGAACTCTGTCACACTCCTCTAACATCTCTGTCACTGATTATCAGAGCGGAGAAAAACACACACACACACACACACACACACACACACACACACAAACAAGCATCAGGCAGATAAACAGAAGCACGAGAGGGACTGTAAAAACGCCAGAGGCACCAGCTGACACAGAATTGGAAATTCAATGTTATGTGTTGGTGTGTGGCTGCAATAAGGAGCACTGTAAAGTCAAAGACACTTAACACATTTAGGAACTGCCCAAGCCATTGGTTAAATTGGTTAAAGAACTCATTTACCTTTCATAGAATTACATATTTTTGACCTTTTACCGTGAAAAAGGCCTTAAAGGCTTGGATGTAATTCTAAACCCTCGCTTCATTGTTTTAGCCCCGCCCATCTCCACTCACCCCCCTGCCCCTCGCATGCAGCTACAACTTATCTGCTCTGTCATCTTCCGAGTTTATTCCAAATTAGTCTACTATACACTGCACAGCCCCAAATTCTTACATTGGAGCAATTCAGCCACATGTTTGAATCAGACCTGATGAACTACTTGCACATTGTCTCCCTGGCGAGACATCAGAATTGGCTCCTTTGGTTTTGACCAGGGTTGATTGAATTCTTTTTTTTTTTTAGACTTTCTTTGTGGTTTCTATAAGACAGCAGAATTCCTCAGCCATGACATTAACTGCTTATTTTGTGTGTTAGTAACCCCATCACATGTTAACAAAAACAATAATGCAACGAGCTGCAAACTAGTCACACTCATCACGCTCCTGACAGACATTTTCTTTTTTTTTTTTCAATTGGCACAGAAATAACAAAGACATCCTTTTCATTCTTCGTTGTTGTCAAAACTTGATGTCTATGTTACCCATGATGCAACTTGGTGGAGTTCCTCTTAAGTTCTCCTGAGGTTTATCACAATTCGTCTGCATCACTCCGGGAAAGCTCTTACAACAACAGAAAAAATATATTATTTGTCAAAATTATATTATTTCATTATGAAATTAAAATTTTCAAAAAGTTTGCCTTTTTCCCAACTTCGTCTTGTGCCCAAGATACAATAAAGATCCTAAAAGCCAACAAACTCACAGTGATAAGTTTCATACACTAATGATGGTACCTTGAGAAAATTACTGACATCTCTTATATCCCCAATTGTGTGTTGACTTGTTGTTGTTATGCACAGGCATAATTGCTGTAACTCTGTAGATTTTTGTGCTACACCACTGTGAAGAGACATAGTGAGGAGTGCTATGAGAAAGACAAAAAGCCGAGGACCCAGCATTGATTTCATATCTAATTTATTTCAGTCCAGACCGGTTTGGGTGAAGGGAGGGTTTTAAGCCCACGGGTTGTTTTTCTTGAGTCCTTCAGGGTGGGAGGGAAGGATCACGGGGTGAGGAGTCAAGGGGAGGACAAGGTGACTGATTGAGCAGAGGCATTAGGTCAGCGTCGGGCAGCTGAATCCAACCCAGCCAAGACCCTCCTTGCAACTAACTATGATCAAATACATCATCCGGCTCTGTCAACACATGTGTCCAGCTGGACGCTATATCGCTTCCACATGTGCATTTAGGCTGAGCTACACAGCAGTACACATTAGAGGGTTTATCAGCATGCAGCTCAAAGCACAGCGCTGACAAAAGCAGTGTTTTTTGCGGGATAATAGATGCCTGAAATCAATCTGTGAGTTTCAAAAGGTTCTCATGTGCAAAGAAACCATATCATCACCGAAAAAGACACCCAACAAAGGACATTAATAGGAAACGGCTGTTTTAACATTCAAAACGTGTGTGCTTTAAACATTTGCCCTGATAATTAATGTACTGCAATCATCGCGAGTCGCTACTGGGATGGGAATTAATCTACACCAATAGCTCCGTTACAAAGAAAATGTATCACAAAGTGCCTGATTCTCTTCAGCATTCTTCCAACATTCATCCGCAGGATTTTCAATACAGAATTCAATTATGCGGAACACCTGAGCAAACAATATCTCACAGCCAATTATTCAGCTCCTTGGAAACCATTGGCAAACAAATTAGCAATGTTAATATGAGAGAGTGTCTTGATATTTTTGGCTGTGTGGTGTGTGCTTACAAAGGCAGAGACACGCACACGCACACGCACACACACGCTCCACTCTGTCTTTCATTTCAGGCTATTGTTGACTGATGAATTAAACAGACTGGACTAGGTTTGAGGAAAAAAAACAACAAAATTTCAGGTGTCAGTCTGCCCCCTCTGCCTCAGATGAGAGTCATCTTTCGACTGCAATCGCAGGTTTCTACGCTCATTACTGTCAGAAGCTTCTAAATCATGAAAGAAAAATATGATGTTTTTGACTACAGACAGCCATATTTCAGTTTCAGGTTGAGCAGTGCTATTCTGGTTGACATTTCAGCTTCCAGGCAGAACAATAAAATGCTACCATGAGATATCTTGGCAAGCTTATTGCCCTGTGTATTGATTGGGCAGAGGCCCAACGTCCCCTAACTAAAAAGAGATTAAAATATCAGACTTGTCTCGGACATTTATGGAGTCTCTGACCTCAGCCAAAGCTAAAGTGGAGTACATACATCACAGTCCATCTCTGTGAGCAACGCTGAGACTTGAGTCGCACTGACAGAGGGAAGGGGAGGCGGAGTGTTCAGCTGCACCATCGCGGGCTCCAAATCGTGGGTGTAAATCACATTCGCTGCTGTTTCATTAAAAATTCACACCACGTTGTTGCATGTAAATGTTTGACACTGTGAGCTGTTGTCTGGGATGCATCTCTCACACCTTCTTTTTATTCGGTTAAAATGGATGAGATGGAGTTTGTGGGAAAGGAAAGGGGACAAAAGCGTGAAAGATGTGTGTATATCCATTCACAGCTGTGGAGGACCTTCATTACAGAGCAAGCAGGTCCTGTCAACGTCTTTTCATTACATGGTCCCATATATCCACCCCTGGTGTCCAAACAGTCCGCTCTGTCGCCTGTCAAGAAAGGCACTCTCGGGGAAAGTCCTGCTATCTCCCCGATCCCCCTCGCCACGCCTGATTCCAGACTGCGAGGCGGGAGAGGCCAGGCAGAAAGGGAGGAATCGTGTTTGCCATCAACAGCTCAAGAGAGTAACATGGCAGCAAGATTGATGACACCCTCCCTGAAAGTAACAAAGGAACTCCTGTGCACGAGGGCCCGCTTATGGGGCTTGATAGAGTTGTCATCCTCTTAATAAACAGCTCTGATATGTCAGCGGCCGTGGCAGCAGGGACTCCAAGGCGCTCACCCACCAAACCATGGGCAGGACCACCTACGGGCATCAGGGTGCACACATCCGTGGGCGCTCTCTCCATATGGACGCCCCCGTGGGTGTGAGCAGGAAGATTACTGGAGAAGAATAGCATTCCTCATTGTTGTGCAAGGGAAACTGACGGTAATTATGCAATAACATCTGTCAACAACAACAACAACTAAAAAGAAATTCATCCGAGTTTTTGTTGTGGTGGAGTTTATCTGCACGAGATAAAGAAGCCGCATTTTTGGATGTTGAACTTCATGTTATTTGAACTGAATGTGGGAGAAACACAGTTGGCTCAAAAGAAGTGAGACATGCAGGCAAGAGGTTTTCAATGAGGCACTCAGGATACAAACGCAGCCTCCAATATTACATGCTTTGACTTTAATTTAAGCATTATAATAACAAATAGCCAAATCAATACAAAAGAAACTTCCTAACGCCAACGGTGATTGACACCTAAAGCAAAGATGAATTATAGAAAACCTCACTTATTGACTTCTAAGCAAATAATTGTTTTGTTGCAAAGAGTTGAAGCTGAGGTCAGGAGATCCACCAAAGCTGGCTTAAATGGATGAATTATTTTTTTCTGCTTTACCATACAATAGATGTCGGATAGGACAACGATACCATGTTACAAGCTACGCTAATGGTTGGACAAGTGCCTAAGTGGGAGTGGCCAGCTATCCTGTCCATCTTCACCTCCTAACACATTACTGCTATTGTTTGTTCTGGTCAAAACAACACTAGCTACAGCCATTTATTTCATCTTTGGGCTTTACTTTGGAGTTTGTTTGTTTTTTAAATCTGCTATCTTAATTTGCTCTTTATAGATCTTTCAGATTCAACTTTTTTTGAGATGGGTCTTGAACAAAGTTACATTTCTCCTGTTTGAGTGAAAGTTCTCCATTTCAGTGTTGTTTTAGTGTTCAGACATGAACTGTGAAAAAACTGGTCCAGTCTATACTTTGATAGCTGGGGAAAGAAAGAATCCTCCCTTCAGAACGATTAGACGCAGGTACATCACAATCTGAAAGGGACAGTGCAGCAAAAATCCCTAGTGACAGCAAACAGGAAAGAAGTTAACCGTCTTGCTTTTGACCATATTGATGTTTGCTGGCTAACAATTAGATAAAACATTTAGTTCTACATCTACCATAACTGACACAAGAACATTCTGCAATTCATAAACAACATATATTATGCTGGATAATGCTCATTTTAAAGAAACTGTAATAGCAAAGAAAAAAAACGACAAATTGGAACCAAGAAATATCAGACAACTAAGCAGAAAAAATTTCCCTTTGCCGGACAGTAAAGTTTATCTTAGTAAGGTTAACTGTTTTCCCACTATTTAAATTAATAAAATGAACCACATTGACATATACCAGTATAATTAAGAATTCAGGAGAGCTGCATTTACTATTTACCATTTACAAATCTGAATAAAAAAAACAAAAACAAAATAAGTAAGATCAGTGCCTCGGCTTTAGATATTCATTATGAATTTGAGAGACCAGGATGTCAAACAAATTCCTGCCAAGAGAACGGAGCAGAAAAAAACCCATTATTTTATATAGTCTGCCACTTACAATATTCACTTATTTTTCAGCAGAAACATTGTTGTCTCCGTCACAATTCAATCTGCAGCACACTCCCCACATGCTGTATAATACCTAGTTAAAGCCAGCAGAGTGTGAAATGGTATTTGGAAGTAAATGAAACTGACTATGAAACAGTGGAGTTGGGAGATATTGCCACGTCAAGATGACAGACAAGTCCTGGGATGGAGCAAAAAAGTTATTATCCCTAAAAAGAGCGAGGCTGGATTAAATATAACCCATGATGCCTCACGCTGCTCTGCCTTCATCCTTTCTGATCCCGAGGAAGAATATAGACAGAAATCCCGCAAAGGCAACGATCAAGGCAGCAGCCAAGACTCCTACTGATTTTCATTTGAACAATCAATAGCATTTCATACCGCTGTGCCAATACGCATTATTGCAAAGTGTTTGGTTATTGATGCTCTGTATAGAGTGTTTTGAAGGAGCTTTAGAGGAACACAATCCCTCAAGGCTCCCCCCGGCCTGATTTACAGCTAAACCGATGAGTCACAGAGGACATGCTGGGCATTGAAACAGCGACAAGTAAGTTGTCAGCCTTATTAATTTTTAAGGTAGAGGGTTGTTCTGTGGTTTAAAGAGGACGTGATGATATATGACAGCTGCTGGGATTGTAGGGCTTAATTGTTTAAAGGTTGAGTGAAGGCGCTGTATCTGAGCAGGGATATTTCAGCATCCTATGAGCTGAAATCCAGTAGGTGAGTTTGAAAGTCTGCAGACAAAGGTGTGTTGTGCAGGTCACTTAAAATTCTTCTCTGAGAAAATGCAGGCGTGCGTTACGATAGAGACAGGGTCGAAAATGTCCTCAGTTAGTATTTGAATCCAGAAATCTTCCCTCAACACATTATATTGATACCATATACTAAAAACAGCAAGACTGCACATTAGCAGTCACTTCACTTTAATCCCGGCGCCCATGGAACTATTTGACACGTGTTCCTGAGCAATTATAAATCAATTATTTTGATCACAGAATGACACTTGTAGGTTGGATTTATATAAGTGTTTTTCTCATTCTAATTTGATTGTATATTGAGTCATAGATAAATAAATAAATCCTACACATTACAGAGCAAATACAACACTAACTTCTTCATGATTCCAAACAAACAGTCCTATGATTGGTGGCTGCTGCCCTCTGCTGGAATATCAAGCGCTTCTCCAAAACAACGACATTTTGTTTAAACACGCAGCACTCCTGTTAACGTGCATATTTCACTTTGATCAGAAAGGATTAATGTTGTGATGTGAAGGCTGTAGGAAGAACTTTCTGCAGGAAAAACGACGATTGTGGTCACTACATGGGACGATGACTGAGAGCTGTGCTGTGAAACTGACCGGTGCCGTTGGTATTTGGTGAATGGTACATCACTGCTCTGCTACTCACGTTAAAAGGAACAAATTGAGCTTTTATCTTTTGTAAATGTAAAAAAAATTGTGTATACAGACTTGTGTCATAAAAAAGTGAAATAATTGCCCCTTTCCAGCCACTAGGCAGCACTCTGGAGCAACATCCCAAGCTAAAAGAGACCACAAATGTACACTTCATTTACTCAGAAATGTTGATTACGCAGTGTCTGCACACTAACTGCTGCTCACTAAAATCACATTTTGCAGTCACGTTCAAATACGGATAATGTCCCTGGTAATATCTGTTAGTACCCAGGTAGCCAAAATGACCTCCAGCGTCGGCCCAAGCATGCCAGAATAAGCCGGGCCGTGTCTGGTTGCCTGAGTTGTGTCTCACCCAGGGTGGGCCTGTGTCCACCATGGGCAATTTGGCCCACATCTGGCAACCATCAACAGGCCGCAGGAGCAGTGTCTCAGACAGGATCGGCCTGTGTCTGCAACGGTTAGATCTGGGCAATTAAATGGGCCAAAGTGGGCAAATACTTGGCCCCATAGAGCCGGATCAGCCAACCCAGTCAACAGTCAGGTGAGCTTTCAGAGTCTCATGGCTAACTGGATAAGTAACCTCGATGAAGTACACTTTTTTTTTTCTTTTAATGTTCTAGAAAGAAATACATTTAAAATTTTGAGTCATGCCATCAAAAACCAAAAGTAATAAATAGCACGGCCTTTTTTTTCTCTAAATGAATGATTTATCTAATTAGAAATGGAAGTTTATTTAGTTTAAAAGGTATTAGAATTATTATTGTCTTCTTTTGAAATGAGCGTCATCATCCTGATAAGATTTGTACAGTCACATCACATTCCCATAACATCAACAAGTCTCACACTCAGCACCAACGTATTCCGGTCAACATGTCTCCAGCACAGCACATAAGATTATCCTGACTTTGAGGCATATTTCAGAAAGAATATCTCAGCTTATTGATAAAGACTAGCCTGGTTGCACACAAAACTAATTATCTTTTTGAAGTAATGTTTATATACATATCCACTCACACCTTTTAAACACCAATGTGACATCGAAGGAAAAAAAAATGTTGAATGAGGCAGGAGAAATCATAATACCTCGCGAATTAAATTGAATATTCTGCTCTTTTTCTAACAACCTTTCTCTCAAATTCATTTCCACAGCTTCCAATGTTTTCTGTCTGCCAGACATCAATGATAGACCTTTTTTTTTTTTACAAAATATAATTTCTAGTATATTATAATGTATTGTGTATATTATGCCGTCAAACCGTTTAATCAAGAACAGGTGATTAGAAATTCAACTTTTATTGCAATGCTGTTGAAATTCAACACCCAACTATCGCCCCATAATACTGGAGATAAGTCCAAAATGTATTCTCAGAAGTGAAACTGGTGGCTTTCTCTTCTACGTAAGGTAGAGTTTGGTTTCATGTGGTCACCAAAAACCAAACTCAGCACAGACCGCTGCAGCAGCTTGCACGGTGCTTTCTGGAGAATATGTAAATGTGTAAATTCAACATGTTTTGACTATGAACAAAAAGTCCCTCAACATGAACTGCTGTTTCCTTATCCACCAGGAACATAGTCTGATAGTTTGCAGAGTTATAAGTATTTATTATCACATTTATTTATGCTTAGTTTTAGATAGTAGTTCAAACAACGTTAAAACTGTATTTTCTAAAATTCATTGTGCTCAAATGTTGCCGTTTTTTTCAAATCGAATGGCAATGATGAGACTGTGTTTCCGTTGGACAATCACAAATTCTTGCTTTCAAACCAACACTTTAAAACAAGGACACAAACGAGTTACGTATTTTAGTTTTGTTTAACATGTTGAGATGTTGGCGTTAAGTTTAACACAATCTCTTACTTTTGACAGTTGATTTCAACAAAGGATTTTGTTATTCTGTAAAATTGCTATTTTCACTGTCCATTTGCTAACATGGGGATATTCAGAGATGCTGTAAAAATATTAGCATTATCAAAAAAAGACATAAATACATTACAAAAAAACTCTGATTGTACATTATCTTTTGTTCTCACTTGTCTTACTAAAGAGCAGGTCAAGAGTTGTCAGGTAATAAAAGTTAGGTCTCCTGAAAAAGCGGCAAGGACGCCTCCCAGCACATCTACTGCGCTTGCGCTCTGAGTCCATCAGGTGGCGCTGGATCTCCACTGACACGCAAGACAAAACAGTATGAGGTTTCTCCAGAGCGTCCTTTGTCATGTCATGTTTTCAATATGAGCGATGTTCATGTTTTCAATATGAGCGATGTGTCCGATTAATTGCTACAGTGCCAGTTGGCACGCCAGCACGCCTACTTGAATCCAGGACATGTTATTCGCCAGAGGGTCGCAGGCTGACAAGACGCTTGTGCACATTTTTATGTTCTGGTTCTTTCCGGCTCGAAACTAGACAAAGATGCCCTGCAGAACGGTCAGAATGCGCTGAGGAGGTGTGTGTGTGTTGGGGGGGGGGGGGGGGGGAATCGTGGTGCAGCACCCTTTGTTGACTCGTTTGCAGATTATTTTCAGTAGTCTATAAAATGTAAAAAAAAAAAATAATAATAATAGTCATTCTGTCATAAAAGAAAAAAAGAAATATCAGCAAATACTTATCTTCAAGGATCTGACACCAGCAAATGTTCTACAATTTAGCTAAAGAAATGAAAACGATCATTGGACTAGGTGGCATTCGAAACTTCTGTAAGAAAGAAACGTTTCTTCGATTTGCTGGCATGCTTTTAGCATGACAAGCCAGCGTCTGTGTTTTTCTCCACCAATCTCCTTCTGGTACTGCAGCTACACTCTCTCCTCATCCTTGCCTCAGGTAAACACAAAAGCACACCTGTTATTTCATGCCTTCAGACAGCAACCTCCTTTAATTTCAAAGCAGGCCGGAAGCCACAGGGTTAGAGGGTCTCTCCGGAAATATTCGAGGAATCTTTGGCGCAGAGGTCATTCACCATCCAGTAGTTTCCTCCTTGGGTGTTTAGATCTCAACATCTGTCTCTCTAATTAGTGAAAGCCATCAAATTCATGGAAAAATTACAGATTTTTGTTAGAAAAAGAACAATGTTGTCAGTGGTTTTATATCACCTCTGTAGCAATTCTAAAGATATCTGCGCTCGATAACAGAGGCTTTAACTTTATAATTTAGCTACACAATTAGCATCTTTCAAATGTGACTGGCCCAGTTTTAAATGTTATTTAAAATTTCCTTTTCCCTTTTTTTCTGTAAGCCAACATAAAAAAGCATGATGATGTACTATTAACAGGCACAAAAAAAAATTCTTTTGTATGCAACAACTGGCACGAATCTGCAGGTAAAAACAGACGTTATTGATAAACTCTATAATGGTTCTGTTCCACTTGGTGCTGCAGAACCTTCCTTGCTAAGATGGCTGTTGAAAAAAACAGTCTACAAATGCCAATGGGGCGGAACATATGTGACAAAACTAATCAGTTAAGATTGAATATATATGATGATGTTCAACTTCGGGGATTACATATGACAAAAAATGTTTTTGACAGTGATTAACAATTGAATATTTGGACGGACGAAGGTGTGTGCTCACATGGCAACACCAGCGATATGTAGCAATACGTCACACGATTGCGTAATACCGGTGGCCTCAGGAAGTGTTT
>KV751351.1:4632934-4651166 GCA_001698575.1 Mola mola
TTTATTTCCCCCTTGTCTGTTGACTAAAATGAACTAAGGCACATGGACACTGAAGAGTAGAGCTGCTGAGGCTGGACAGCATGTATGAATTAATAAATCTGACTAGTTCATGTACTGTTAACACACTATGTGGTCCTGCCTTTTCAACTATCCAGTCTTCAATGTAACTAATTATTTGATTTATGAAGTGTCTATTTTTTAAATGGCAGCGTTTGATGTCCTCACATTTTGGTCCACTGGGTCAACTTGTATGGTACATATTTTAGATGTCTGTACCCAGACTTATGTTGTTCAAACGTGGTTGAAATGTCCATAATGCCATTTGTAGATTTCCTCAAGGAGTTTTATCCTTTTGTTAACTGCGATATTGTAATGCACCCGATTTGGTAAAGCATCACATTTACTGAACCTGGTGTTTTTATTGCTACAATTTAAAACTTTTATTTTTATCACAACATGGCTGTATGACTCTTGACTTCAAGACTTAAGAACAAGGATACCAGGCTGGGAAATAAAAGGCTAACCTTAGCAGCCAGTTAATCTTAAAAAGTGCTGGAAATCTGCCAACCTGCTCCTCTAAACGTTATGTTTGTTGGCACATTGTTGCCTTCAGACAGCCATGTTTGTTTTTTTTCTAAAAAGTTTTAATGCTAAGCTAGCTGGCGGCTGGCTGTCCCTTTAAATTTACTGCCGAGAAAGGGACTAAGACACCAATTTATCTAACTGCCAATGAAATGTCTCACTTTAATGCTTTAACGAGATGATTGAAGGCAACTACAGTCTGATCATCTTGGCTACTTGAAAGCATCAGCTTGCCATTAGTTCAGCCATGCGATTTCTTGGCGATAATCAGGAGCTCAAAGCTTTGTCGACACAAGTTGAAAATGACGCAGATGCCTCAGAATGCCAATTTTTTTGTGAACATATTAGAAAGGTGCAGTTGCCAGTAGGCTGCAGGGACAGTTGAAGCCTTAAGCATAAACACTCACAGTTGTAAAATCTGATGACACAGCTGTTTGCAGTAAAACAAGGTGCCCCTAAAGGTGACTGAAGTAAAGCCGCGCTGGCTGTGCTGCTGCCAAATGTTCCGACGCTGCAGTCTGGCTGATCTCTTGGCAGGATCTCAACATCAGCTTTGCTCAAGCTGGTCTCTTGGAACCTGTGGGAAAGTAACTGGAAACTGGGGTTGTCATGAGACTCTTATCCTCCTGTTTGCAGCAGCTTGAAGCCAACTTAACAACCAGAAGCACGGTGTCTTAAACTACAGGCTCCTCAGGTGTGAGACTTTAATGGAGGTAGAGAATATGTTCTTTTGTCAAGTTGTATTTCTGAACTGAATGACCCCAATACAGAGCTCGGTGCACTGCAACTGTAAAAGCACATGGAAATAGACAACACAAATGAATAACATCAATTTCGCAACATGTGCACTGCAGATGCTCGCAGCACAACCAAATAGGAAGATGAACTGCAATTAAAACGGGTCACAACAGATCTTTGGATGTTTGTAGGGGACACTGAGATGTGGATATGTTGTGAAAGCTATGTCTCACTAAAATCTAAACCTTTTCCCTTTATTTTAATATTGTGGTGGAGAGTCGGATACTTGCTTCACCTGTTAACGTAGCAAGCGTGTTTTGGAAATTACCGATCTGCCAATTCAAATGAAATACCACCATATTAAAAATAAAGAGAAAAACCTGAACACAACTGAGGAGTAGGGAGCTTATCTGAATTTAATTAAAAAATGCAAACAATCATGTCCAACACTCTTGGCCCCTTCATAGTCATCTGAAATGTTCAAATTCAGATATTTTCTTGGCCACTGTTTTGCCTTCTTGCAAGATTTCCTTCTTTGCTCAGCCGCTGTAAATATGTGCTGACTTGGCAGTATTTAATCCAAAGCTTTTTTTAGGGAAAGGTGTTCATGTGTGCTGAAGGGATTGTTTGCTGACCTACTGACAGGACAAGGAGACATTTCAGACTCACTGCACAGGGACTTGATCTCCATCTCTCCACTTGGTGTGTGGGTGTAAGCAGTTCGCTCCGAGACCTTTACCCTACTTCTCAAATACCCCCACGACAGGCTACTCTTGTGCTCACGGATTGGCTTTGCATGGAGCAAAATTCACCAATCGGAGCCAGTGAAAGGTAGGTACACTTCTGTTGTGGCTGAAGGAAACACATGAAGATAAAAACATCTTTTTATTTCTGCCTGAGTTTTTCAACTCTCTGATCTTTTAATTCTGTTTTGTGCACATGTTTGCAGCTTTGTGAGACTTTGTGTTAACTTTTCTAATTTTCCTAGTAAAGGGAGGAAGGATGTACTGAAATATCATAAAACAAGAGCGGGGCTACTTTAGAATATTTTCTTATTCATCTTCTGTTACTCAGTCCACTCACTCATTCCAGATTACTGTGCCATTGTACCATTTATCGACTCCCTCTTTCTTTGTTTTCGTTGAAATGCTTAACAGAGTTCTCTGTGCCTGCTGTGTGCCGATTGGACATTCTCTTCCTTTTTTTCACCTGAGTTTTGCCACTGCAGGACATGGGGAGTTAATCATCTCACAGAAAGTCATTCACCACTACAAGCGCCTTTCACATCCTCGCTTCCAAGCTCAATTAGACAGCTTTTGGATGCGCACGTGGAATCCAAACAAGCTCCCGCCTGGGAAACTCAGACGACGCGGGAAGACACTGGACAAAGGGGTAGAGAGGGATGCTGCCTTGTTGCTATGACAACCACCAGAACGTAAAGGCCGGATCGTGGTGGTTCTTGTGTGGAGTGGGAAAAAAACAAAAAAAAAAACATGTTATGTAAGGAGGGAAAAAAACGCATATGGATCGTGGTGGTTCTTGTGTGGAGTGGGAAAAAAAAAAAAAAAAACATGTTATGTAAGGAGGGAAAAAAACGCATAAAAAGGGGTTTCATAAATGGAGCTGCACAATTACCCCCCTCCGGTGAAAGACAACGTTTAGATGATAGTCAGTGATCTTGCACCTATACAGTGGGCAGTGCAAATGTATTCCAACCTAAATTTTGGTTCTGTGGAGCTGTGAGAAGAAAAGCATCTATCATTTTAAAGGTTATGGCTTTGCTGTCAAGTGCATGTAAACACATGCACAGTGGGGCTGTGTTGTGTAACATCATACTAGTTCAAACCAGTACTGCCTCCTCTATCTGCTGCACACGGTTAGAGGAAAACTCTGCAACAAAACCATGTCCTGGGAAAACTGAGGGAATGACGAAACAGCTTAGGGAGGACGCTGCATCTGCTTGAGGTCAAATTTCTCTTGAGTCACTTGAGGACCATGTTGCCTCGTGTCTCATTTCCTGACAAGGAGCATGCGTAATCCTGTTGGGAGTAAAAGAGACAGTGTGACGTGGGTTTGTGCATGATAATAGTGGCGGAAAATGTTGCTATTTGTGTGCGTCTTGTTTTTGTGAGTGGCTGTTTTGGAACCACCTCACAGATCTCTCTCCCACACAAGCACACATTCCCTCTCGCGTTTACGCATAAGGGGAAGCCGTTCACATGTGCACATGTCAGCTCGTGACACACAGGCGCTGAAAGGGCCCCATCAGCCGCGCTGAGCACAACAAGCTGCAGCATGTTTACATCCACGGCCGCACATTTAGACGCCGTGGAATTTTCACACAGGCAGATGCTGTGTCCTGAACAGAGGTTTCCTGATTGGCCGAGCGCTCCGGAATGGGCTGACGCTTGAACCAAGGCAGCTGGTGCTTACCTGCGCGTGATTGGTCGCAGCACAACGTATGACACAGTGGCACAGTTCTTTTTGCCTGTGAAGCTGCAGCAGAGAAACAGTCTTCTGCCTGTTTCTTTTACACAGCAGAGAGTCAAAACAGGGTGAAGGTCTGTTTTTTGTTTTGGGTGTTGTTTTGTTTTTTCTCCCCCAGTGACGTGACGGAGGGAAAAAGCTGAAGTGAGCGGAAAAAAACGTTTAAAAAGTGTAAATGTTGATTAAATGACTTCTCTTCTCCTCAGTTATTTGTAAACCAAAATAAAATCAGCATGACAGGTGAAGGGTTCTCACCACTTTCGCCTACTTGGATTTCTGATCAGAATTTATATGCATCTGCACTTGAGTAAGCACTTTTTTTTTTAACTAAATAAAACTATTCCTTCCTGTTGACATATATTGTTCCATTACTAAATTCAACAAGTATGGTGAGCTTATCATTTAGCTTTTCCATTCTTTTTCCTGCTCAACTCAGCTGACCCGCTTTCCCCAGCTTGAGGGGTTGGTCAGACGCCAGTACTCTTCCAACTCCAAATTCACATGAGCTGCTCCCCTCCCCCAAACAGCCTCCTGCTGATTTATCTGCAGGAGTTGTCCTTTCTTTAACACAAAACAATGAGTGACCTTCACACCCCCAAGTGCCCACTTTCTGCGGGGAATGAAAGAAAATCAGACCTAATTTCTCTCTTTTCCTAAAAATTCTGGGAGCTGATACTCTTTGTGCATGTAGAAAAACTTCTTGAACAATATACGATTTCTCAACACAAAGATCTGTATATGTTGCTAATTAACACAATCTGAGAGGATTTGCCTGAATGTAGGTGGAATTTCAGGTCATTTAGAGTGCTTCATTCGCAACTGAATAAGAGAATTAGGCATATTAGAAAGGAAATGTGTTAACGAGGGCACTCATGTTTGACCATTTCAGCAGTATAAAGAAGTCATTTGTGCTCTGAGTTGCTAACAGCTGCCTCTCACATATCAGCCATTATGTTAAACCTCAACGGGTGATCCACAAACAGGTCGACATTTTGAGTCAGCTTCAGCAGTGAATGGCCACTGCAGCCAAACAGACCAAAAACGAGCCACACCACCCTCGCGTGAGTCAGTTGTGAAATCCTGCTGGCCTGCGGCTCCCTCCCTTTTACACCCACTCTCAGCGTTAGTCACCACGCCTTTCTCAAAATGAGATTTCGGATCCAAGTTAGGGTAGGGATCGTTTTATTGTACAGCGTATTAAGCAGTTCGTTGGTAACAGGAATAACAGGACGAGACGTGGGTTTACCTGTTGAATAAATGTGCCATCACGTTTGTGTAAAAGGAAAAGTTTCCAAAATCACATTAGTATAGTACTGGTAAGTATCATCAGCAAAAAGCACCTTATAGCAAAAGTTCTTAAGATTAACAAATAGATTATTTTGCTGGTGCATCAATGTTTATGTAGAAAATTTGGCTGTAATTGATTTAATTTCAGTTTGTTTGACCATTGAAACTACTGACCTATTGAGTATATAGTAAAGAAGTTGCCTCCAAAAGTACACAAATCGAACCTTTAGTCACACAGTGTTTGCTTGTTTGTTCAGGGGTTTTGTGAACTATTGGTGCATTTTTGGCCTCAGTAGTAACAGTAGTATAAACACTGAAGTCACATAAGAAGTTTGGAAGGGAAATTGTCTCTCATGCCGAAACGCTCCAGACCATTTAACAATATTCTTTATTTTTCTTAAAACCAACAATATTCTCACTTCCAAATCTTTATCTGAAAAGTAAACGGACACAGTAGTTGCTAGATAAATAAGTAAAAACCACAACGCCTTCCTCTGACATGTGGTGGAGAACAAGGGTTATGTGAAGCACAAACGCCTCAAGACTGCACTTGAGTTTAGCACCTAAGTGAATAACTTTCTGCCACGGGAGAAGCACAAATCACTGGTGGTACAGTGACTTGAACTATAATAAGCAAGTTGCCAGGTGTGACGTTGAGGTAGATGAGGTGGCTTTGGATGCACTCTGTAAAGAGAGCGCAAACGCTCATCAAAAGAGTCACATGCCAGAAGAAACAATAAAACCTACATGGTGATGTTTTTGTCTATTCATAGTCGCTTTGGGAGCAGAAGTGAACGATAAAGAGAAGGGTAAACATCTAATTATGTCTCGAGACAGAATTGTACACCTTGTACCACATGAGCACTGATAGATTTCTGGCTTCGGACTGGATTTCAGACACGGATCTCCTGCTAACTGGCTCCTGTTTCACCCTGGATACACACAGCTGACTCTTAACTGGCGTCTGTAAACACATGACACACGTCTGGTTTTATTAAGCCCAGTTTCCTCTCCGTGATGAGAGTCTTTAGCAAAGTTTTCTCCTAAGGCAAAAGTGCTTTTTTTTTTAGTATACATATGACCTTGGCATTTACACAATTAATTTGAGTGAACAGAACTGGAGATTTACTTAAAACAAACCAGAGGTGACTGAAGCGTTTTAGTTTATGTTTATTGAACTAACTGTGTTAATTACTGTGACAGAGCAACTGTAGCTCTGCTTTGCTTGTCCTGCTGCTTTCTAGCTCAAAGGAAAAGGGGGGATGAGACAGATTTACCATCAGAAATATCAGCTGTTCAACATATACATGTACTTGTGGAGGGAATGTGTATTTATTATCATTATTATCATGGCATCTGCCTTGGGGGAGGTTATGATTTCACTAGCATTTGTTTGTTTGTTTGTCTGTGTTGGTGGGATGACACAAAAACTACACGTCTGTTTTCGATTAACTTTTCACCAAAGATGTGTCTTGGCCCCACTTGGAACTAAAATTGCCAAAGGTCAACACAACTCCAGAAAGAACTGAAATACAGAGGTGTAATGTTGTACAAAGGTCAAGGTCACTGACTGCACCCAAAAACATTTTGTGGACAATTCTCCTGAAGGAATTAACATAGAGATGTAATTTTTTAAGTAATCCCATGGTCCGTTTCATTGCCAGAACCAGTTGGCTCTGCGGGTCATGTGTCATGCATCGGGCGGTGGCAACATGGGCTTTTTTTATTCCACCAAATGAACTTACCCAAAAAATTACCCCGAGAAAAACTAGAGAAAGCTGAAATATGAGCTCAAAGAAAAAACTTACCTTGAAATTTAGTTGCGTTGGCAGAGGTTTGGGCTCTGAATGCTTTTACCCGGTGTACTCATGTTTCCTCATTCATCAAAGTTAACCAGGCAACAGTTAAAATTTTCAAATAAATTGTTAACCGTGTAACTAAGAACTCTGGTGTGAGTTGTGCTCTCTTGAGACCATGCTACAGACTACTTTCCCTTGCAGAAATGCTTCGCTTACTCCACTGATGAACAATCACACGTTCGCCCCGTCACTCTCTGATTCAGCATTGTGAAAAAAAAATTCATTAATTATATATATGTATATACGTATATCCATCCTTCCCCAGTAAGCCATCTGGCTTTACATTGCACACATTATTCTTGTTCTTAATAAAGGAGCTATGTCCAACAACATGACCGTGCTGGCAGAAATGGACAATACTGTACATCATGTTTGGAGCATCTGAATTAGGCTTGGCAGGAAGATCTGAGAGTTGAAAATGCCTGAAAACCAGGGGAGAAAACCTCAAGTACACCTGTGTCCCATGTGTGCGTCAGACATGGATTGTTACAGTTTGAAATATTGCAAAGACTGTACTTATCAAAACTAGCACTCTCTAAGATGTTCCCTGCAGTAAATCAATCCTGTGACAGACGTGGACAGACACCATTTTCCTTAAAAAAAACAACAACAAAAAGCAAAAACAAGACAAAAAAATACCTTTTATGACATTGTTTGCTTCAAGACTTATTTTGCAAAACTGAAAACAGAAAAACCCACCAGGTATTTACTTAATGACGAGATGAATAAAAAAAACACTCTCTCTAAGGAAAGCTGGAGCCTTTTATAGATTATTATAAGAGATTAAACATACAGTATATACTCAATGTACGTACACATGAAACATAATTATATGTTTCATGTGTAACCCCCCCCCAACACACACACACACACACACACACATATAAAAAGAAGTTTTAAGTAAGTAAAACATGAATTTACCAAACCATTGACACAAAATCAAATGGCTTAAGCCAATAATGTTAAAGTCTTTTTCCTTCTTGCGTTGTTACTGCAGCTTAACTCCAAAAATATCGGGCGCACTGAACATGGCATGGCGCGGCGCTAAACAAACAACATGCTGTTTGTGCTGAGGATATTAAGACAGGGATGAACGCTGCATGAAGCAAACAACCTGGTTAAAGTCCACTGGTAGTTTTGGTGGACAGGCACACAGAGTGGCAGGGGGACAGAGAGTCCAAAAACACAACTGCTTTGTCTTTCTTTGTTCGCCCATCCATGTGCTTCTAGTCCTGACCAGCTAAGACAGGAGACGCCCATTTGTCATTTTCCTATTGAGCACCTCTCACTATTGTTCACATGTTTGACAAAGGGAATGCTTATTTTTCCAGGATACATGTTTACCTGATTTTCACCTCCCTCTAAGCAAACACACGTATGTTGCGGTGCACGCACATGTCCGCTTGAAGCAATCAGAGTTTCTTTGTAAAGTGAGCTCATTAAAACTGAGGCGTGCAGCATAAAGTCAAAGTGTCCCTCTGTCACATCAAACTGTTAGCCTGACCTAAATCTTGATAAGGAGGAAGCAGTTAAATGGAAAACTAGACTGTACCTTGTAATAATTTAATCTGGATTCAGTTTGTTTTGGCTTCAAGATGTCAGATCCGGCAAACTAGTGTTACATAAGACGGCCCTGTGATTGGCTGAGGTGGCGATGACGTGAGTATGTAATTTTAAGGTGTTTTAAATGTTTGCCAAAGTAGCTTCAATTAGCAAGAATGAGTCAGCATTTACATTTTGAAAGTATCACTTTTTTTTAATCTCCCATTTAATTAAGGTTCATCTGAAGGGATTTTGGTGTTCTCTTTTTCACTAATTTAATCATGCCGGACATTGATTTTATTGATTTTTCCATCATGGCGCTCAGAATTTTCATCTTGCTAACAGCGGTGATGGAGAAGTATTGAAATCTTCTTGTAAAGTCAAGTAAAATATCACAGCATCATAATACACACTTAGCTGAAACTAAATACTGTATTTTCCTTAGCTAAGACTATGAAAGTTGAATGTTGTGGCTGATTAAACTGAAGTTGCTTCGTACTACTTCATACATTATTTGTCATGCAGGAAATGGCACAGCTCTGGTGAGGGATGGTAATTTGGTGCACTTGGAAATAATTCACTTGATGAAATCTATGAAATTGAGTACATACATTCATTGTCCCGAGAGGATGAAACTTGATCTTTTATCAGTTATTCTTTTCATGATTTATTTAAAAAGCCATGACACTTTAAAATACTTACAAACACACTAAATTACTAATATGTTGTTTTTAACATGTTTTTCCAATATTAAAAAAAACAGTTTACAAAGAAGTTTAGCTTGTTTGCTTGTAACTGGCTGACACGGTGTCAGCAGTTGTGTCAGCCACAACCGTGTGTGTTCATATGATCACTCTTACTGAGGCTCTTTGTAGAGTTGAGCAGCGCTTAACTTTTTATTTTTGATGTACCGAATCTTTGCATGCTTGGATCTCAGATGTTTGGGAAGGGCATCAAAGTGACAGATACGGGTCAGTCCAGTTCAGATACTTTTCGGGGACGGAAACATGCTCACCTTGAACCAGGCTGACAAATACAGGCGAACACCTGCAGTATGAATAGCTGAGAGCCCGACTGTGTAAACCTCAGATAAACCTGCGGTGGGAACAAGTGATAATGTGAAATTTGTAGCAATGATTACAGAAATAAACACACTTTGAATGTTCTGCTCTGCACCTGTGTTTGGTCTTCGCACTCCATCGTGACCTACACATTACGTAACATCCAGGACATATCGCCTGCATGTGTTCATGTGTGTGTGCTGCCATACATAAGCAGATTTCACACACATGATTAGGCATCTAAAACACACTGACCCTCAGTGTAAAGCTGCTGGATTTTGTTCTCATTCACATAATTAACATATCCCCTTCATGTTTAAGTAACACATAAGCAAAAGAACGGTCCTGTGAGTGAGTGAGATGACATGAAAAGACGCATGATGTTTACAGGTTGATTATGTAATGATCACGCTGAGAAGCAGGTACATTCTTCACTTTATCATAGTCTTGACTCAGTCTAGTCTGAAGAGTTGAAATGAAAGATAAAGGGGAGCTCTATCAATTTTAAACATACAGCCAGTCACTGTATTCTTAAAATGGTTTTGTAATGTGCACTGTAGTTTCTGATGAAATTTATTGAGCCTGAGGAGCTGCCTTTTAGGCTCAGAGATGACACATATTTAGCCCTGCTATGCCTAGGAACACCACTTTGGGGTTAGGGAGTTGGTGGTTTTTGTCTGACTAACACTTAAGTCCAAACTGAAACGTTTATTCGCCTGTTCGATTAAATTGTACACTTTCAGGGTCACCAAGTACGAAGCCCAAGGAGTTTGGTTTTAATATAATGCCATCACTAGTTGAAAATATTGGGCAAATTGCCCAACATGAAAATTATTTAAGATAAAATTCCAGTTAAAACATTCCCATCAGCCCCATCAGCTGTAGTTTTTAGTGCTTCTTAACAAAGGTTGGCATGTTAACCCCCTTAGATAAACCTGTGAATATATTAAAAAAAATCTATGATTTTGCATTGCCATAAGCCACAATGGCTAAGGACAGCCTCAAAAAGCTGCTTGCATGACCTAACCTGTTTAAAACCTGTCTGTTGTGCATCCAGACTCAGTGGAATCACTACAATATTAATTTTCATTTTTCATCTTCATTGTATTCATACAAACGCTCTGGTCTGTGCATTTGTGTAACTATATTTGAGTACATGTATTTGTTGGTCATATGTAAGAAAACATCAGAAAAAAACTATTCTCCTTTCATATTTGTATAGTGTATCATTTCTTCTTCTTTTGATTATTATTATTTTCAGTCATTTTTAAATGTCATTTTCGCAGCGATTCGCATCGTGAATAAAGAGTCTATAATCCTCGTTCTCATCAAGTGCTGATTCAAGTGACAGAATCCCACTGGTTGCTGTTGTTGCATAATTGACAACAGTGTATGAGAGTACGCAAGCCATCTCAAACACAAACAGGCAGATTCCACACACACACACACACACACACACACACACGCACACGCATACGTACACGTGTCATTCCAATGCAGTCATGCAACTTAATAGATCTTTTGTCAGATTCTTGCAATCAGCCTGCAGAACAACAGTGGACAAATTGCTCACTGAACACTTGAGGCCTACTGAGAGATTTAAAAATGATTACAAGAAAGCAGCAGCCTTTCCACCACCCCACACACACCCCCTTGAACTGATGTAAGATTAAGGGCTGATCATGTATCTTATGGTGCCACACCGAGTTTCCTACAGCCTTTCGTCTGTTGCAAGGACATAATCCAGCAAATCCTTTATTTTCCTCAGTACATCTGACACACACACGTAATGCTGCCAGCTGAAACTGAGGCACAGCGACAAGTGGGCTAAAGGAGCTAAGGGGGAGCGGGGGAAAAAAACCTGCTGTGTCGCCACATCACAGATTGTCCTCGTGTTGAAGCGATTTTCTTCTAATCCGCAGCCAGTAATCAAAATACAAAGATGCACAGCAGACTGGAGTGACGCATTTTTCCATAAGGCTATGTTCTTGATGTCCGTGTGCAACCTGTTCGGAGCAATAGGATCACTGCAGCAGAGGGTAGAGGTTTGGGGCAGGTCACGAAGCAGTGGGGGTGCAGCCGGCTGCTGGGAGACCAGTGATTGGACAGATGCATGTCTTGTCTTCTTTGAAGCCAGAGGACATGCGTCAGAGCTTGTGTGGTGAGAGCCAAGAGCTGCGTGTGGAAAAGGCGTTTTGAAAAGGGGAGCCGAGTTGATGGTGTTAGCCGTCGTCATTTGTGGAGCGTTTAATGTTATAAGTTCCCAATAAATTAAATCTTGAACGAATATAACTGGTCTAAACAGCATGGTCAAATATATTAACAACTGCATTTGACTGCATTTTTAGATATCGGCCGATACCTGGTGGTGACCTGCCTGAAATGACCCTAGATAAAGAAATAAAGGGTGAGCACAACTAACCCAGGTCCAGGATCAGGATCCAGATCAGCTCGAGATCTCTCACAAAACTGTAGCGTTTGTGTCATTGGCCAAGTCTTACAAACACAACAAGTTTCATAGACCATTAGTTTTTGAGTAATGTCCATGTGTGCAAATTGATGCAGATCCATAAATCCAGACACTGATTCAGTCGTGCGGTGTAGATGAGAGAGCCAAACATGTCGGAGAAATATAACACAAAGTGTAACAAATTTGTGGCAATGGCTCAGAAAAAAGACAAGAAGAATTTAACGAATCTTAGAGCTAATGAGAGCCGCAGAGTACTAAAACATTCATCTTTGCTTGTAGCGTTTCTATGAAATTGTGAAATTATTGGTTATCTTATCTGCATTGACCATATTAACAATAACGTCAGTCACCAATGAAAGGTTAATACTAAGTTATGCCAGTATTTCTCTTATTAATGGACTCATACAATGAAAATGTTAAAAGTAACAAATAGTCCTATAGATGGGTATTTGTCATTGTCACCTGTCAGTTTTTAGTGTCTGTGTGTGACATGTTGCAGTTTGTCGGAGTCACAGTGTTTGAAGGTCTTTTGGCTGCCGTCAATTTGTGTCAAAATCTACTGAACCATTTGTTACGATTTGATATTGGGATGATATACATTTTAATAGTAACTGAGTTTTCTTTGTGGCTACTTACCTCTGCCAGGAGGTTGGTTTGTATGCTTGTTAGCAGGATTACAAAGCAAGTTCTAGATGCAATTAAATGAACACTGGTGGGCGGATGGGGAATGTGCCATGGAAGAACCTATTACATTTTGTTGAGGATTCGAATGAAGGGGCAGATCCAGGATTTTCAATGTAAGGGGACTGTTAGGCCTTGGTGGGGCAATGTGCTCTACTGAGTGCCGGTTGTTATGTAAACAGCAACGCGTCATCATTGCCATCTTCACAATTGTAATCCTTTCTTTTCCTCATCATCATCTCAGCCTCAACCCTTTAAAAAAGTGGACTATTTCACTTCTTACTGTGTCTTCGAATACTACGAAACCTAACCTTGAGCTCTCCACCAGACATGACAATCAGATTTAGTGCTGTAAATAAAGTACATATGGTGATAATCACTCAACTCAACATTACAGCACACAACATACGTCAGAAGGTGAAAATACAGATTAGATTGCAGAGAAGATAAACGGACCATAATCTATGATACACACGTTTGACTTTTACAATCTTATAAAACCTTCGAAGGAGACAGGGACATGCAACTTTATTGAGATAATAAGATATTATCGCCTTATTATTTTAAAAAGACAGACATCAGCCTGTTTTCGTGTGTACTAGCTTTATACTTACTCAGTTCTGTGTGAAAACTCTCCAGAGGCAAGCGTTAAAAGTAAATATTTAAACCAATGTATCTATTTTTTTTTGTTTTAAAAAGAGCAAGCGTTTCTTAAATCACATATTCTAACTCCCCTGAAGCAGTTCTGTTTTTGCACCTGTTAGTTGTTGCTCTCTCGCTGGGACATCGAAAGAATTAAATTAGCTGGAAATGTTTTGCATTCCTTTTTAATTTTGCCTCTGCGTGGTGCCATGGTGAGAAATACTGTGCTGCATACTGAGGTGGAAATTACTGGACATGTTTGTACGTACAACAAGTACAGTATATGATGCATATAATGGTCATTTATCAATGTGTCTCACTGACATGAATTAAATATCCTGGATTCCTAACTTTAAATTGGATTTTGTGAAACCTCAACAAATTCAATTTGCTCATTTACTCACAAGCTCATTATAGTTGCGCATGATCCATTTTCTGTAACGTGCTGTTCATCCACTCCCGCAGCAAACCACTGGCTCATGATCGCCATAAATGCACCCAAACAGGCTAGGGATGGCCTCATATTAAAAAAAAAAAAAAAAAAAAAAAAACCTAAGAAAAAAGAAAACTAGAAAGTGGTGTGTGTCTTCATAAAACCAACTGGCCAAACAAGAAGAGTTACTTTATGTTGGTTTATCAGCAGACAAGTTTGAAGAGAGAAACTGCAATTGTAATTCAAATCTAGCATGTTTTGAAAAAAATGATATGACTAAAAACTGCATTTCACTGGCAGACAGTGGTTTTCACTTTACTGCGGTGTAGAAGGGATGAGGACAGAAGAGCTGACGGAAACACTCCAACTGCAGGAGCTGATTATGTTTGGAAAACACAAATTAGATTTAAAATTACAAAATGCCACAAGAAGGTTGTTATCGGTCTAGATTAGACTCTTCCTCCTGTTCAACTGTGCTCTTTTCCTGAGCACACATCCTGAAAACACATGATTCCAAACCGAGTGAAACCACTGGGAACTCTGAAGCTTTGGATTGCCCTCCAGTGGCCAAAGCAGAAGGGACAAAAGCATTGCTCTTGTTTATTATACTCCTGAACAGGGCTCTATAAGGACTGTTTCATTCAACACGTGTTTACAGACCATATTCACACGGCAGCCATTTTGCCTTGAAGTCATGCTAAAGGTGGAAGGCTTGAATGCAGCTGCTAATGTTACACACAGAGAAAATCTGTCCATTTTTTGATCATGTTATTTTTTCCTAAATCAGCAACTGGCTAGTGACAGTTTAGTGGGTCATATTTTGCAGGTAAAAAACAAAAAAACAAAACATATTTAATAACCAGGGTTAAAGAAATGTTTCCAAGATGTGTGAGCATATTTCAGTAGTAAATTGAAAATTCTTGGACTGTACATCATAAAACAGTGATGTTAGCTCAGAAGTGCTAAATGTAATTACTCTGTCTGCCAAAAGAGGGAGACAAAAGGTCCACAAAGTTTGTCTAATATCACGAAAACAAAAGTTATGCTCTACAGGCTGTCTGGTGTGAATTGTAACAAAAACTGCAAGACAAAAACTACTAAAACAGCCAGCAATGTGTAATTGGGAACACCGACACTGTGGTACAGCTTACTGTATATATTACTCATGTTTTCTGGTACATATGAAACTATATACCCCATCAGCTTTCATATGAAGTTCATGGAACCAAGCATTTAATCAAAATCTGTTTATGTTTGCTCTCCTAAAAAAACAGAAAGGAGAGATTATCTTGGTAAACCTCAAAGGATTTACGAATTCTTCCAGTGCCTGAAGCAAACTGCTTGAAAGGAATTCTTCGTGTCAAAGCTCAAAACCCTTGAAACGTTTGGGAAAAAACATTAAACTTGACCTAAATGTTTTGTTTTGTTTTTCCTTTTCTGGATCCACTTCCTCTGCAGCATTTTCACATCTTCTTAATCAGTCCAGCTTCCCAAAGATTTTTCACAAAAGGATAAAAAGAGGGTCTTTTATGTCTACCAATAAAAGCTCCACCACTCCCTTGAACCCGCATCATGACTTTTAAAAAAAGGTGTTATCATCTGATCTCTTCTTTCTTTTTTCAGTATTCTCTGGCCGCTTTTTAATCAGGTCTGTTACACGGTGGCTGTGAGACAGACACCCAGGTAAGCATGCTCTGGTGCCCTCCTACACCACTCAATACACAGCGTGTCCCAGGTTGCTCAGCACACCGTGGGAACTGCTCCTGTGGAGAGCAGTGCATTGTGGTACGGGAGCTATCGAGAGGGATGAGGAGATAAAGCACAAATTCCGAATTGATCTTCAGAATAGGTCCAATTCATTAAGCTGGCACTGAGCAGCATGTTCGCATAACATCACCCGACTAAACAACCGAGCCAGGCCAGGACAATCCAATTATTTCACTCTGGGCCACAGCAGATTATGGACTGAAAGCTCTTTTATTCCCCTGCTACAGTGCAGCACATGCACACACTGAGCTATCCAGCCATCCCAATTAAAAATCCACTTCAGTCGAGTCTGATATATGTAACTCTCATCAATCACAACATCAGGTAACAATAATTCCTTTGCATCCACACCAAAAATGATGCAAAGTAAAGCATGTTTGTGCCATTTGAGAATTATCACCCTGAGTGAACAAGAAGTGGAGGGATTAAACAGACTCTGGTGAGTGATGAGTTCATGAACTTCTGACAGGCTGGTCTCTTCAAACAACACACCAGCTTCTTAAGTAATTTTGCCAGTCGTCACGTTTTCCTTTTCCCTTGTTTTTCAACTTAAATAATGAAATACATACAAAAATCATACTGAAAGTAGTTAATGAAAAAAATATACATACATACACATAGAGGAGGAGCCATAGAGGTCCGGTGCTATGTGGATCGGGTGGCAGTCAAAGGCAGGGGCCTTGGCGGTCCGATCCCCGGTTGCTGAAGCTGGCTATTGGAACATGGAATGTTACCTCTCTGGTGGGGAAGGAACCTGAGCTTGTGCGAGAGGTTGAGAGATACCGGCTAGATATAGTCGGCCTAACTTGGGTTCTGGAACCAGTCTTCTTAAGAGGGGTTGGACTTTTTGTCTCACCTGGGACACCTGGAGTTGTCCCAGGTGAGAGGGGGAGAGCAGGTGTTGGCTTATTAATAGCTCCCCGGTTCTCAACCAATGTGTTGGAGTTTACCCTGGTGGACGAAAGGGTTGCTTCCCTGCGCCTTCGGGTTGGGGAACGGGTCCTGACTGTGGTTTGCGCCTATGCGCCAAATAGCAGTTCAGCATACCCACCCTTTTTGGAGTTCTTGGAAAAGGTGCTGGAAAGTGCCCCTACTGGGGACTCCATTGTCCTACTAGGAGACTTCAACACTCATGTGGGCAGTGACAGCCAGACCTGGAGGGGTGTGACTGGGAGGAACAGCCTGCCCGATCTGAACCCGAGTGGTGTTCAGTTATTGGATTTCTGTGCTAGTCACAGTTTGTCCATAACTAACACCATGTTCAGCCATAAGAGTGTCCATAAGTGCACTTGGCACCAGGACACCCTAGGTCGACAGTCAATGATTGACTTTGTAGTCGTATCATCTGATCTGCAACCGTATGTGCTGGACACTCGGGTAAAAAGAGGAGCAGAGCTGTCAACTGATCACCACCTGGTGGTGAGTTGGATCAGGTGGCGGGGGAAGAAGCCGGACAGACCAGGTAGGCCCAAGCGAATAGTGAGGGTCTGCTGGGAACGTCTGGCTGAGGACCCTGTGAAAATGGTCTTCAACTCCCACCTCCGGAGGAGCTTCAACCACATCCCGGAGGTAGTGGGGAGCATGGAGTCGGAGTGGGCCATGTTCCGCGCTGCCATTGTCGAGGCGGCTGCTCGAAGCTGTGGTAGCAAGGTCGCTGGTGCTAGTCGTGGCGGTAACCCCAGGACCCGCTGGTGGACACCAGAGGCGAAAGGTACCGTCAAGTTGAAGAAGGAGACTTACAGGTCATGGCTGGCCTGTGGGACTCCCGAGGTAGCAGACAGCTACCCGCAGGCCAAGCGATCTGCGGCTCGGGTGGTCACTGAGAACAAAAACCCGGGTGTGGGAGGAGGCCATGGAACAAGACTTCCAGTCAGCACCGAAGAAATTCTGGCAAACTGTTCGGCGACTCAAGAGGGGAAAGCGGAACCCCGTCCACACGGTCTTCGGTGTGGGAGGGGAGTTGCTGACCTCAACTGAGTCTATAGTTCGGCGGTGGAAGGAATACTTCGAAGATCTCCTCAATCCCACCAACACGCATTCTGAAGAAGAGGCAGAGCCGGAGGACTTTGGGCTGGCTCTCTCATCACTGGGGTCGAGGTTGCTGGGGCTGACAAACAACTCCGCAGCACCAGCGCCCCAGGTGTGGATGAGATTCGTCCCGAGCTCCTCAAGGCTCTGGATGTTGTAGGGCTGTCATGGTTGACACGCCTCTGCAACATTGCATGGACATCGGGGACTGTGCCTTTGGAGTGGCAGACAGGTGTGGTTGTCCCCCTTTTCAAGAAGGGGGACCAGAGGGTGTGTTCCAACTACCGGGGAATCACACTCCTCAGCCTCCCTGGGAAGGTCTACTCCAGGGGGCTGGAGAGGAGAGTGCGGCTGCTAGTTGAACCTCGGATTCAAGAGGAGCAATGTGGTTTTCATCCTGGCCTCCTGTGGGGGGTGCTCTGGGAGTATGGGGTAGATGGCCTTTTGTTACGGGCCATTCGATCTCTGTATTGTCAGAGCCAGAGCTTGGTTCGCATTGCTGGCAGTAAGTCAGAGCCGTTCCCAGTCAGAGTTGGTTTCCGCCAAGGCTGCCCTTTGTCAGCGGTTCTGTTCATAATTTTTATGGACAGAATTTCTTGGCACAGCCAAGCGGCAGAGGGAGTCAAGTTCCGTCTCTGCTATTTGCAGATGACGT